>JBCFXI010000666.1:0-123488 GCA_038496175.1 Ampulex compressa
TATATATGTACAACAATTAATATATGAACATATTATTCCATTGATCTTTTAAATTTTTGTGCATATTGTTCATAGTTAACACATTTACTGACACGATTGCATATCTTATTTATTGTCAGTATTTCATATTTATCACTAGGTTTACGGACTTTTCTTATATACCTATCTTTATGGGACCCGTCAAATTGACGGGTGAATGAAAATACGCACTTTCTGTAAAAAACCGATTTATTCAAGTTAACTCCAAATTGCACAATATTTGGTTTCACGTTTAAATAAAATATCGAGAAATAAGAAGTCCTTTAAAAAATATCCTGGAAATAATTACAATAATACTAATGGGTAATCCTACTTATTGAGTACATTTTATACAGGTATTTTGCACTTTGCTTGTGCATTTTCCGCATGCCACTTCTTTGCAAGATATGCAACAATTGCTGCTTTTATTTTTGTTGCAGTATCCCACTTGATATCTTTTTCGCTTTTGTAATATTATAGATGATGAAGAAGCGGCTGATTGTTGGCAAATGTTCCCCTTGTTTTCTGCACCTAATTCCTCGGCTAAACTAAACATGTATTGTTTCCTGGATGTTGTAGCTCTGGTGCACTGTTTATATAATATCCACGCGTTTATTGCTGCTAAATCTAATGTATTGAAAAAGATTTGAAGAGGCCATCGGAAATTGCCTGCCTTTACGTTATATTTGCGTGCCATCTGGTCAACGACATCCACTCCGAACTTCGTTTTATTATAATCTAATATAGTTTCTGGAAGATGTTTGTGGTCGTTATCTATTTGTACACCAGTATGTCTCGTGCTTAGAAGAAGGACTTTTATGTTCAGCTTACTTTTATATACAGTAAGGATGAAATTTTCTTATTTATATAAATCTGAGAAAAACAAAGTCATCTTATTTTTTTTTTCTTTACGGGCTTTGGTAGCTCTCGTTTGTTTGACTGGATGGTCCCAACTAAAGTTGTTTTTTGCACAAGCAATTTTTGAGCTAACAGGATGCTTGTAAAGAAATGATCTGTTGTTATATTTCTGTCTCGATCTAAATACGGTTCGGTTAATGTCAATGTGACAAATTCAGTCAGCGATTATGAGCTTCAGGTTTCATCTTTCCCCAAATAAGGGAAAGCGTTTACAATATATTTTGATTTGACGTCAATTGCTAACCAAAACTTGATGCCAAATTTATGAGGTTTATTCGGCATATATTGCGTAAACCTGCATCGAGCTTTTGTCGGAAATAACTGTTCATCTATTGAGATGTTTTCATGTGGCTTATAACAAGTCTGGCTGTTATTTATAAATCTCCTCCTTACTTCGGATATCAGCGCAAAATTATGTTTGTAAACTTTCGGATCGTTGGTTTTTTTTATCGAACTGTATGAATCTTAAAATTGCTGTAAATTTATCTATGCTCATTGTGTTTCTGAAGAAAGGGGGGCTCCATTTTTTCGACCATAAATAGGAAGCTTTCAACGATCTCGCTTCATATGTGCCCCAAGCATACAAAACTCCTATAAAATTTCGAAATTCCGAAATTATTATTGTCCAGTCTGTTTTCAAGGCGCGATATGCAGCGTTTTCAGTGCACTCTTTTATGTGTTGCATTATATGTTTGTCAATTATCAAATCGAAAGTGCTAAGCGTGCAACCCCCCATAATATTTCTTTTAGCATGGGCAGTAGATTCCCCGATATCCTTGAAGATCATACAGATGGGCGTCCTACCTCTAGATCCGCCTGGTTTCAGTTTTATCCACTGTGTCCCATTAGCTGCAATTTCGATATCACCCACTACATTTTGGGATATACTGGGAAAGCTTATCCTCTCATCCTGAGAGTCAGAGTTAGAAAAAATACGCATTATTTTCTTGCTCCGACGGAGTAAATAAACTGCCCTCTTCACTATCTGAAGATAATTCTGTCCCTCCACTTTCAACACATTGTGTAGTTTCACTTTCGGGTTCGCTTTCGCCTAATTCACATTCATTTTCTTCTGAGGTATCCTCGGAACATTGATTGATTTCAAGGATTTTATCCAATATCTTATTATATCTCCTGGATTTACGCATGATTGCTAGAAAAGGGGGATTGGTCAACATAAAAAAATACTGTGCCCTAATTGCATTACCCTATTGTAAATACCTACAATAAATGGACACTCTCTATAAGAACCAAAACTTTTAGACACTGCGAATGCAGCATTCATACTGAAGATCTTCTCTTGCTCTTGAACTCTTTTCAATGATAGGAAATAACAGACATTGTATTCACCCTTTAGTTTACACTGTCGAGGCACGATTGAGATAACGAATTGGAAACGGAGTACATAAAGTCATTGTATTCACTCTTGTATTTCCTACTGGATGAATAATGTGCCGAACGAAGCAAAAATATAAGGATTATTTTCGAGATAAGCGTACCCGTCAATTTGATGGTTCCCATTGAAATAGATATACCACATATGAATCTCAAAAAGTAGGAGGCGTAGGAAAAAAAAAAGCAGTGTGTATAAATTCTTTGGAAGAAATGATTAATTTACGATGCAAAACAGTTGAAATCGATCAAACGGTTTTCGAGATATTTCATTGCAAAGTTTTAATTCTGTAAAATTGACGGGTCCCGTAAACCTAGTGTTATACTTGTACTTTGGTATTTTAATTTTGTAATTTATTCTTAATATTTGTTCAATATTTTATCACACGTACCTTATTGTTTTAATTTTAGAATTTGTTAAATATTCCTTTCATCCAACAAAGATAAATAATTTTTAATATACTAACCAAGAACAGTGACAGATGTAGTACCATCTCCCACTTCATCATCTTGTACGCGTGACATGTCAACCAGAATTTTTGCAGCTGGATTGTCGACACCTACATTTTTAAGAATAGTTGCACCATCGTTAGTCACTTGTACCATCCCAGCAGTGCGTCCATGAGAGACCAGTATCTTGTCCATTCCCTTAGGCCCCAAAGTTGACTTGACCAAATCGCCAATGGCAATGGCACCCACAAACAGGCTTATCCTAGCAATCTCCGCTTTCTCCTCCTCTGCCTCATTCTTTAGGATTCGCACTGGGTTCAGGGACACCTAAATGCAATTCATTTTTTACCATTAATTATTTATTCATATGTTCATTATTTCATTATCCAGTCCGCTATTGTCCGTTCTCCTTTTCATAGTTCTAAATCATGTATCATTTGTTAAATATTCAAACACAGTTCATTATTTTTCTTAATATAAGAATAACTTATGATATAAATAAAATAACTTATTCATATGACTAGGTTTATTACACATATAATTTATTATGGTGCATTACTTCAGTTTATACAGATATAGTTTATTGTGCTGGGTATAAATTGAATCAGTAGTTAAGACATAAAATGATGAATATTAAATCAAATCTGAATCACATAAGCACAGTGAACAAATAATTATACACAATATAACTTCAACCTTTAGTTAAAGCTTGATATATGTAGATATCAGTGAAACATATTCAAGGGACAAAATTTAATTCGTAACAAACATAAATAAATTGCATTAGAAATATATAATTACATATGTATTTAATTGTAAGGAAAAGCAAAAGAAAATATCTGTGAAATATATAGATAATAGATACCGACACAAGTTTCAGAATAGTCAAATTAATAAAAAATTGTTCTCTAAAAGTCCTGAGGCACGTGCGCCATTTTTCATGGTTCGTCTAATAAATTCCTGTTTACGCTACTTATGGCTGTTTCTACACTGTATTTTTATCATAGCCAAATAATAATACAACTCACCATTGCAGATATTTAATCGATTGATTTTTAGATACTTAATCGTCAAAAAGAACACTGAACTCGGCTCAAAGATCGCCTGAAGACAGAAATTCAGATGGCGTTACTATGAAAGACGTCATTTATCATCACGCCTACGCTTCTTCTATTCTAGTCACCGATTGGCACTTGACTCCCATATTCCAACATCTCTACCAATCGAACTCAGGACGTGAACAAGGTTCTAACGGAAATATCCAGAAACTTTCGAGTGCAACAATCGCAGATGTCGCTGAAATCGACGTAACATCGTGTAAGATCGAATACCTTTTAAGGACAGTACATATTTATCAAAATAAATTTACTTTTATGGACTTCAGCATTCGATTAGGTTATATTTAATTTTTAAAAAACTGAAATATATATTTAAATGTACATAGTATTAATTGCTGTAGATTTATAAGTATTTTGTCACATTATAAGATCACATTTAGTTTGAAGTTAATATTAAATTTGTGATATATTCACCATTAATATCGTAAATGCATAAATAAAGTTAACGCGATAAATACACGAATTTCGGAGTTATTTTATCATCCGCTGAACTTACATGTAATTTTAGAATAACTACAGTAGGGATATAATTGCACATATTTAATAATAACATGAATGAAATTAAGAAATGAACGATGATCGGGGATCGTTTCATCAGATTTAGTTAATTCAACCAACATTGTTAATTACAGCGGTTTTTAAGCGGTAAGTTTTTTGGTGTAACGGACGAAACACATCTGTCCCTCATCGGTACAGATTCACCCTTATAACAAGGGTTCTCTCTTCTTTTATGGAGCCCTCGTACTCTTAAGCCCGTAGGACATCATGCTTCAATAAGTTAAAGTACGAGCTTCGTTTGTCTTCGTATTACGCGTGCGTCTACATGCGCGCACGCATATATGCATAATATATAAAGTATTCAACCGTTAAACTATTACTAATATACTTAGTGCGTATCTAACAAAGCATATATAGTTTATATTGATTAATTGTCTGGCGTCAGATACCTTTGCCTGTGTATATATACCTATGTATACGCATATCCATTTTAAAAAAGTGGGTTTTAATTATTGAAATTTAATAATAAACCCTCCTCCCACCATCACATACACGAGTGCTACTCAATGTACATATATATATATACTACACATGCATGAGAACAATTCATGCATGTATATACGCATGTGTGTGCGCGTGTGATGCGCAATGAATAAAAAGCGTTAACATACTTGTCGCTTTAGAGATATGCTCGAACCGCTCGAGCCACTACGGGGAGTGAGTCACGGGCCCTTGGAAACCAGGTGGACGTTACACAGGGGCATCCAGGTGCAGATGTTTCTATTGCAACAGGATTTCTCATACTCTAAGTCACATCACAATTTTTAATAAATCCTGAAAATTTTGGCATACCTTGTGACCGAACGCGGAAGAACTGAAATGATGTATGCACATTTATGAAATGTTTTTATTACGAATATCCATCAGACTTAACGCCTATTGACATGTATTATACATGAATATTTCGCTGCAGAAGCAAAAGTAATGAAAACCTCTGGCATGTAGGCACGTGCCATCAAACTAGGGGGAAGAGAAAAATACCCCATACGAAAGAAAGGACCCCTGCATGCGCCCATATGGGGGGGCCAGGAGTCACACCTGGCCTTTAAATCACCATTGGCGTTATTACCACAGTATACGCCTATGTTTCCACGTATCAACTATTTATTTTGCAAATGGTGTAAGTCAATTTTTAAAAATATGTAAGTTTGTAATGGTATTAGATATAACTTGATATGACCTTTTAATCTTTAATATATTCACATTCAACATAATTAAAAACCCTAATATTTGGGTAACGAAAGTTGTGAGTCTTAATAGCATTGCACGAACATTTGCAATATAACTATTTTTTCTAAGTTGACAATAATTAGACATTTCAAGTGCATCATCATTTTTTTAAATGGCATTTCAAACTTTTTTATCCCTAGTGAAATAGTAAATGTGTATATGATTTTTATAAAATTTAATACAAGAGTGTTTGATAACGGATAATAAGGTAAAACAAAAAGATGTACGACATAAGGAATGCATGAAGTAGTAGCCATATATATACTTTCTTTTTGACAGTTTAATTAAACTATTAAAGAAACAGTCGAGAAAAGGAATCGAACGAAATCAAAGGATTTTCATAAAAGGATCAGTCTTGTTAATAATTTTTCAGTGATAATCTTCTTTTATCGCGTTAGTTAGATATGAACAGAAGTAGAGAACGTGTGTTGGGGTAATACTTTTGCATAGCAGCACATACACATGTTTTCAAAAGATTTTTGGCAATAGTTGTCTTCTGTCGCGTCGGTTAAGCATGAATGGAGGCGGAGGATGTGTGCAGCTAGTAAGATAAACAGGGGTGAAGCGGCGAGGGGCACGTTTTTCGAGCGACTTGTGGCGGAGAGGGGCGAGAACTTTTGTTGGAAGCGGCTCTCGAGTCAGTCGCAGTTAAAACGCCGATGCAGTACGTCACGATACTTTCGAGACTGTGCATAAATGTCTGCTTCCTAGCAGGATTAAAAAAAGATTAGGGAAGATCAAGGAAGTAATCTTCCTGCTATAAATTTGTGAATAACATTCCTGGAAATTAATGCAGATCGAACATCCACCAAGAAACGAATCTTTCAATAAAAATCAAATAAAGTATATGAGGAAACGGATTTCAGTGAGTGAAAAAAATTCGTTTAGATTTTATTGAAAAAAATAAAAGAAAAATCTGTAAGAATAACCGAATACTAGCTCCAATACACCAATGAAAAATTTGTGAAAAATTGTACAGATCAGAGATTCATTAAAAAACGAATTTCTGTGAAAACGTATCCTCCGAAAGTGAAAAATATGCTTGAAAATTTTACAGAGATCGATTATTTGATCGGGTTGATCAAAAAGCAGATTTTTAATGAGATTTCAATTGCAAGTTGAAAAGAGTGAAAAAGTGATCGTTTGTACTCTCCTAAATAAATAAAACAAGAATATAACTAATAATTAGTAAAACTTTAGTTTAAAATTTGGTGAAAATTCATAGAGATCAAAAATGAATTAAGATCTAATTTCCGATTTAAGATTTGGATTAAAAGACAAGTTTGATCGAGTAAAAAACTGGTCGTTTGTATTGTCCTACAAAAATTAAAAGAAGAATAGATTAATATATCTGTGATAAAAAATTGTTTTAATTTTTATGAATGAAAACGAAGATCGATCAAGAAGGGAATTGCCCGAGTCAGATTAGACCGGAAGAAGACGAATTTCAGAGGTGAAAAAAGGTTGCTTCGATTCTTCATGGGGGTAGAGGCAAACAGCACCATAAGGTTCGCTTCCTCGCATGTGACTCAAGGGAGGGCTGTTACCCTCTGCTGAACTTGACCAACCCTCGATCACCATCTTTGTCACTCGGAATCATATTTAAATTTAAATTAAATTGTTCAAGTTAAAATATCTGGATCAAATGATATAATTAAATAGCCTGAATAAAACTAGTGGAATGCAATTATTAGCATCAAATCCTTCAAATGAAATATTTTGGATTTAAATCAATTATATGAGTGTAATTCTATGGATAAAATTGAAGTGAATGATTTCAATCAAATTATCCACAATAACTATATTTTTTAATTAAATAATTAAATTCATGTAAGGATGAGCAAATTTATAAGGTACAAAAGCAAAGTTTTTTGGGGTCATATGGCCTTACAAGACACTGGAAAGGATCCGCTCGTGAGTTCTAATGGTAATTTTGATCGAGGAAGAGATTTGCTCGAAGAAGAGATTGAATCCCCAGAGTTTCAAAGAAATGTTATGGATATAAAAATTTGCGAAAGAAATGAGGAACTTGGGGAGGAACAGAGGTAAGCTTTTTGTTATTGTAGTATTGATAATAGAATGGAATTACTTAATAGTATCGAAATATTTCACAGAATAAAATCAATTAACATCATCGGATTAATTAAGTGACGTGAAATTACATTTGCATTCAATTTTAACCAAATTATAGAATAAAGAGAAGAATGCGATATTTAACGTGAATTAAGATTTTAACGATTCTGAAATTATTTTACAGGCGACAATATAAAATGTTATCTTTGCAATTTCTGGAGATTATTGGCAAACTATTGTCAAGAATTTGGGGGGAAAAGGTGTACTTTTGCAAGCTTGAATGTTTATTAGAATCCTTAACACTAGCAATATCGACCACTTTCCTGACATATTTATGTATACCACTTATATCGAAAGATAAAAAATACAAAGGAGAAATATCAATGAACCAATTTAATGATTTACACGTGACAGTAAAATCGTGGAACATACATCGTCATTAATTTGTGTAATTTTTCTAAGAAATAACAGATCAGTCATTTGAACTGGTTCGCTAGTTTTGATGTTAAAATTGTTAAACCACTGATAAAAAAGGGAAAAATAATTATTGCTCGACTTCCAGAGCGGACTCGGGTTTCTCCGACTCAGAGAGATCCAGTTGCTCCGCCTGTTACGAGAACGATGCTCCTAGACGGCGAAGAAGAAGAAATAAGCATAGAATTCGTTCAAAAATATCTCGAGATTTCTTGGAGAATGATTTTCCGCCGAATCCAGCATACACTTCAACGCCAAAAGAATCACGAATCGTGGATGCTACGACAGAAAAACTATGGACATATATTTCCAACGCGAAGTAAGTACCTTGCTAAACAAAGATCGTAATTTCTTATTATTAATTTCTTCGATCATCGATCTTTTTACGAGTAATAAGTCGGTTTTAAGGCGAATTCCTCGTTGTTATGCGAGGATTTTATATTATACATATAAATTAAAATATATTACAAAATATTATGTTTCAACTTGCAAAATATATTAAAGAAAATCTAATAAATTATATTATACAATCGTTTATTATTCTGAAAAAGTGATTATCTTAAAAAGTATACACACTTTTTGTTGGAAATAAACCGCCAAGAATATATAAGAAGTTAGTATTTTATTTGTAAAAAGGGTATTAGTAAGTTTGAAGTTTTTTTATTTTGTTTTAAATTATCTTTTTATTATTAAGATGGTATTAATGAGGAATTATCTTTTTGTTTGTTAAGGGCGAAAATGATAGGAGTTTTTAAGTGTTATAAGTTTGAAGTTTTTTTATTTTGTTTTAAATTATCTTTTTATTATTAAGATGGTATTAATGAGGAATTATCTTTTTGTTTGTTAAGGGCGAAAATGATAGGAGTTTTTAAGTGTTAATAAGCAATTGCTATTTTATACTTTAAAGAGTAATAAATACAGATTTTAGAACTTTAGAAATCTGTATTTATTACTCTTTAAAGTATAAAATAGCAATTGCTTATTAACACTTAAAAACTCCTATCATTTTCGCCCTTAACAAACAAAAAGATAATTCCTCATTAATACCATCTTAATAATAAAAAGATAATTTAAAACAAAATAAAAAAACTTCAAACTTAGTAATACCCTTTTTACAAATAAAATAATAACTGCTTATATATTCTCGGCGGTTTATTTCTAACAAAAAGTGTGTATATTTTTTAAGATAGTCACTCTTTGAGAGTAATAAACGATTGTATAATATAATTTTTTAGATTTTCTCTAATATACTTTGCAAGTTGAAACATAATATTTTGTAATATATTTTTATTTATCTATTACCTTTTAATATCTAGTTATTCTCAATATTTTGTCATTATAGCTTTTAATATCTTGGTCTTTTTTAAGCATTAATAAAATACCTCATTCATTTAAGTTGTTATTGCACAAAAAGAGGCTAAGATATTAATGTCTTATAAATTTGATCAAATATTTAATAAACCAAAGTTTAGAGGAGGACCTTAAATTCTTCACGAAAAATATAGTGATATGTTTCTGACGGTATACGACAAAGATAGAAAAACGGTACGTGAGTCAATGCAAGGTGTACTGCACGTGGAATAATTAAGAAACGGGTAGGAGGTGGAACAGCTAACGTAGCAGGAATTCGAGGTCTCTAAGACGGATCTTTTATATATTATTCACTCGCGATCGACTCACCGTCAAACAACGAGGAAAAAAAATATCGTTACCGTATTACTCACCATCCTGGTCATGCTCTCCAGTAGTACGAATCAGCCCATAGCGCAACCAACAGAATAAACATGGGCATAAGTCTTCCAGATTTTTCGGTCACCTCTAATGGAACCACCACTCTTTTTTCCAGGCAGAAGAATCTCGCTCCGCGCGAAGAAATCTTCAGTGATTTTCTTTATGCGACAGAACCCCCAGAAGATGAAACACAAGTAGAAAAAGGACGATATTCTGTTGGTTTCGAGTGTCTGGACTTTAAAAGAGATGTATTCTATGCCTCTGTGAAAACATGGCTAAAGAATTTGGCCTTAGAAACTGAGAACGAATGCTGTACAACATTGCAAAGCAAATCTTTACCTTGTCAAAGATATCCCAAAAGTCCCTTACAGGATTATAAGGGAGAAGATTTAAGAAGTCTTTCTTCTTTGGCAACTTCAGCTGCTAATAAGCTTCTTCAGAGAGTGGAGAAGTTCTATCAAAACTACAGATTTGTGTTTGAGTAAGTTATTATTTTATTATTCTCCTATTTAAATGTTTATTTGGAAATTATTTACAAACTGCTGAATGTTGAACTTCAATAATAGCCATGTGTGTTTTGGTAAATTATTTAAAAGCTACTAAAATATTTAATTTCAGGAGTGTGTCACATCTAAAGGCAGGCAAATCTGAAAAAGAATTACTGCGTTTAGTAGAAGAAGATGCGTTTGAGATCCTTTCTGGCTTAGCTGCACCACCTCCAAGGCGAATACAAAGAGTCAGCTTAAAGGAAATACTATCGCAGTTGGAAAGCATAAAGAATCAAGTTGATAGAATAGTTGATGCACGTCTAGACTTTTATATAGAGGTTTGAATGCCTATAATTTTTTATCTTGTTGGGTTAAAAGCAAAACTATATGATGACTATAGAGATATAAATATATCTTACCATATTAAAAAATTATAGAAAAAGGATATAATATAAATTAAAGAACAAAAATTAAAAATGATATAATGCAATATAAAAAAAGAAAATGATTATACACATAGTATTATTAATGTATTTCGATAAAATGATGGTCACCTTTAGATAATATACTATTAGAAATTTAGGAAAATTGCATGAGGAAGTACAAATGAATTATTTTGATTTCTTTTGTAGTTACAATGTTAATCTGTGGTTAATGTAACACTAATACATTCATTATTATATATTGAATGTTATATTAAATCATGCTAATCTATTGTAATATATTTTTTCTCCAGATGGTGATCAGGAGTTTGGAAGAAGCTCCTAGAGACAATAGTGATATCTCCAGAGGTGCTCTGGCAGCTTTGACTGTCCTAGGATTAGCTGGAGCACGCTTAGGAAACAGTGTTGCCAGATGTTCAGGCATTAGAGTACTCTTGACATATCTATCCAACTCCAGAAAAAGAAAAGAATTTGAGTAAGATACTCTAATATCAACTACCTGTAAAACATTCTTAAATTTCAATTAAACTGATCAATCTAAAGATTTAAATTATAAATATCGAGTATGATTATTTATATGTAAATATTTGGCCCACTTTGAATTATTCGATATAAATTGTGATATGGTACTTATTTTTTTTGCATTTGAGAATGATTTCATTATATTTTTCAATTATAAATATAGAATTTGTTTACATTAATACCAATTTAATAATCACCAGAAATATTAAATTCCAATCTATTTATTAATACTACTGATCATTCTGTGATTTGGATAGTTTATTCACAAATTTTACTATTCATTTGATTAATTAGTTGTACTGCTACTCAATAATCAATCACTAATTTATGGCACTATTACAGCACATAAGCAAATGGATTACTCAATACTAGCATCTGTAATTAATTAATAAATAATTTATTCTACTGTTCATCCACGATTCATCAGTATTGTTGATCTATTTTGAATTAAAAAATGATTAATTTATTTCACTCTAACACTAATAATTTAACACTTGTTGCTTGTTTTCCAATTAATGATTAATAATACCACTTCCAATTAACCAAGTACCAATTCATTCTATAATTTAATAATCAAACGCCTTTCTTCTAGGGACTCAACAGCCACTTCTTTACGCGCATTATCCAGCGTTTGCTGTTCTTCTACAGCGATAAAGAAATTCGCGGAAGAAGGAGGTCCAAAAATACTCTCTGATATTCTAGTGGACGTTCAGAGCTCGCAGAAAGTGAAAACAGAGGCGACTGCTTTGTTAGTTCAGCTGACTGCACCTTGGACAAATGCACAGGGCCTACCACATTTAGAAGTTTACTCTAAAACCCTTGTCACCAGTCTCACACACTTGATCAATAGTTCCAGCTGTGCACAGACACTTTTACTTGTGGCTGCTGCTTTGAACAACTTGTCAAACTCCAGAGAATGCGCCACAGTCATAATGGAGCTGGATGCAGTGGAAAAATTGCTGAATGCAGTTAAAAAAGAGATGGGAAGAAACGTGTGGCTGATGGAGCAGGTGGCTGCTCTGGTGGATAAATTGGCAAAGATTCCAGAGGCCAGAAGGTATCTGGTGAAGGTCAGAGCTTCCGTAGCACTGGTGTCCTTTCTAAGGATGCGACCAGCTGGCCTGGAGAATGCATATAGACAATTGGAGATCACGGCCGCTTCTGCTTTGATCAGACTCTGCATGGATCCTGAAGCAGCCAGGCAGGTTGTAGCAATCGGTGGTGTGAATTGTCTTCCTTCTTGCACCTTAGGGGACATAGAGACAAACTACAGACTCTTACAGTATACGTGGTCATTTAGAAGGGATTTAAAGAGAGCCTGGAAGCAGATCGACGGTGCCAGGACATATGAATCTAGTTGATTTCGTTTTTTTCCAACCTTGTTCTTCTTATCAAATAATAGAAGACAATCGATTCTTTTCTACCCTTTTTTCTTGTAAAATAGCAAAGAATTTACTTATTTGTATTTTTACTCGTGTTGTAAAATAATAAAAAAATCATTTATTCTTAGTTTTTTTTCTTTACAGTATTATTCACATTTTAAAATAGCAAAGAAATATTTTTTTTTTACATTTTCTCTTCGAGAGGAAGAACGAAAAGTAAAGTTCTTTGATATGTCTGCTCAATCAAACTATTTTTTTTTTCTGTTTACATTCTTCTTGCAAAATAACAGAAAATTATTTATTTCTTACTATACCTAGATGATTAAGTTTTTGGTGCTTTTATTTCCTGTATAAAATATACATATAATTATTCATTTTTTACTATATCCACGGTATACAAAACATGTGTACTCCCGTTCATGTAAAAATAATAATAGTCCATACTTCCATAAAAATTGTACTTGTGTGCTGTGGTAAAATAGAAATATAAAATCTGAAACTTGCAATGATTACTGTTATGTCCTAACATATTCACACATTGAAGACGAAATGCTTTCGCATGTATGTAAGCTTAGTACCAACATGTTTTTGAAGAGTATGTAATTTATAGATGAATAATTTATAAATGTATAATGTTTTGCGTCAAAATTTTTTATCTCTAAAGGCAAGTATTTATCACAATCGATTTAAAACTGTATAACATTTATATAATCTAACTATTTAATATTAATGTATATAAGAATCTCCAATCGATAATAAAAGACACCAATGCATGTCTTTCATCTTTAATGTGTTAGTTGACTGGAATGAAAGACATCTACAGTAGTCTCCAGACACGATCTTAGCTCCAGGTCACAAGCACCAAGGACAAACTTTCCTTCTGGTGGCTGAAAGTAATCCAATCCTCTTCCTATTTTTATCACCCAACCATTGTCCAGTCTGAAAGGTATTTCTTTTAATGCTAAATTCGAGAACGCCACCCTTTCTTTTTCTATAATCTTTCTTACAACACTTGTCTATCATGCAATGTCTCAGAGAAACTGAATTCGAAGGTGATCAGATTGGATGCAAGACTCATTTTTAATTCCATAAGACGCTTCTTCTGATGCTTCTCATCATTAGAATCGGTGGTGGTGATGAGAGTTATTTTAGAAAGTGACCTACATCTCTGCACAGCCAGTTCACACAGTCTCACCAAATTTTGGCACTGTAAATACACACTTTTGAATCTCTAGATATATACTACTTTCATTATGCAATTAGTTACTTTCAATAACAAAATAAAAATGTATAAAGCAACTGATTTTTTCTCTAGCCTAGGAACAACTAGGTACAAATTATATATTTATTAACCTTAATATAATAAGGATAAAATCAAATAATAAGGATAAAGTCAAATAAAACTCAACAATATATATTAACGTTAACATAGAGGGAACAGAAGTAGTTCCTGATGAAAAAAAATGTACAGGCACTCCTGGTATTCGTAAGATCATTACTTATAGATCACAAAATTTCAGCATATGAGTTGTTGAATATTTTCAACTAAATATTGTTCTAATACACCTTTGAAAAATATGGACATATAAAAAATGCATGTGTAAAGAAACTATTTGGAATATGTTGATTTGTTGATATAAAAAACATTTAAAATGATAAAAAGCTTTATGAATATATTGGATATTATACATATGAATATAGGAGGCGATTGCATAAGTTTGTGCCCAAATTTCATAGATGCCATAAAATTCACTGTATGGCAGATCTTAGTTGTTTATATTGAATGACATTATATACACTGAATAGGTAATAGTATAACGTGTCCCTTGAACGCCAGATATTCTTCAGATAAGTTAATTTGTACGAGTGATCAATTTTTCAAAACCCAAAGCGAAAAAGTACAAGTAGCTACTGTAGTGTAATGGTTAAGGCTTGGACTTCCACGCAAAAGACACAGGTGCCAGAGAAAAAAAACATTTGCGGCATGCAATGCTATACGAGTTTAGAAAAAAAGTATTAGGACTACATAAAAAAATATTGGGCACATTTTTCTGATATTTAGATTCATACATAATCTCAACATTTGAACTTTATAATGATATATAAATAGTATCACTTTTGGAATAAGTAACGTGTTTAATTAAAAAATGAAATGCAGTGCTATTATTAGGATACGCTATATGTTATATACTACATTTTTATGTACATTATGTGCTAAATGTTATATGTATATTGTGGAACCTATTTTTCAAAATGTATATGAAACGTACCTGATGAAACATCCTTATATAGGGATCTTCTATACGAATATGAGTGACGGCGGCATCTAGAAATCTACCAAAAACTGTGGCATAACCATGTCCAGCAGTTCCATTTTCTATTTTTATCAATTCTCTGTATGTGCCTGCCAATTTCCTACTTTCAATTAGTGCCTTCACTTTCTCTGCTCTATCGAGGTACTGTGATGCCCTTGTTGCGTAATGTTTCTGCTTAACGGAATCCTTTATCTCTGTACAAATTTCAAACAAGAATTTCATTGGGGAATGTGGATAAGATTGAAGAGGAATTTTATTACAGAATTTATAACAGTTTGAACAGCAAGTTTTTTTAGAAACATAAAAAAAGGAACACAAAAAAAAATTTAGAATGAAATTTCTTCAGGGAATGAAAAAAGTTTGAAGAGAAATTTTATTTACAGAATTTGGAGGAGTGGAAAGAAGTTTTTGATTAAATTTGTTCAATTAACGCTTAATAAGATACGAAAAAAGAAGGGTAATGAAATACCTTTTCTGGAATTTAAGAGGATTTGTACACCTTCTTGATAAAGTACTAACGCCATGGTATATTGTTCTGCCATGTCTAGCTCTACAGCACGCTTCAAGATTGCAGAAGCAGCTTCCTCCATGATTTTAATTTAACAAACAATGTATCACCAAGTCTCTGTAATTAAATATCTACTAGTTAAAAAAAACTATCCGTCAAATTCAATATCCTTCCACATTTCTTTAAATGTATCGATAGGTTGATTTATACTACAATGTAAAAAGTATAAATGGAAAAAAATTGTTGATATTAAATTTAATTAATGATAAAGTATTTTTTTTATTGTAAAAATAGATTAAGCAATGCTAAAAATAGATGGACCAGACATTTACTGGCATATAGTACACTAATTGCTATATGCATTTTTAAATATAAGAGCTGTATGACGCTCAGTGCAGCTTTATATATTTTTTCTTAAATTTATTCTATTAAATATTATGATCCTTTTTCTATATTTAAGAGATAAATAAATCTCTAATAATAAAGATATTGACCCATAAAGTTGCAAGTATCAAGATTCACATAAGAGATAAAATGTCAAAAAAATGCGTTTAGAAGGTAAATTTTCAAATACAGTCCTTTCAACATTCAAGGGTTTGGATAAGTTAGACTCTTTTACAAATTAGTTAAGTATATTAACAATTTGATTAAATACTACACTGCCATCATTCACTCTATCACTTGCGCTACGCAATATTTTCGAAAATATCGAATAGCGAATATATAAAAGATACATAATATACACATTACGTAGAAATGTTAATAATTTACACATGTTTGAATCTTTAATTAATTAATCTAGGTTTTTTTCGATTTACTTTTTTTTATGGATTAACACTGTACAAGCTTTATATTATATCGTGATGCACAAAGGCTTATGATAAGGTATCGATAACTGCAAGAATTCTAAAGTAGTTCTCAACTAATCACTCTAACCTTTACGCAGATTATTGCAAGGTCCTTATAACCTGTGTAATCAATTATCCACATAGAATGCATCAAATGCATTAACCTGTCAATCATCAAGAATGTGCATCGAGATTTTCCACTTCTAAGAATTTGTCCTTCTTTTTCCGTGGCTTGATTTAAATAAAACCCCTTAGATAATAAGAATAAATAATTTTGATTTTGGGTGATCATTATACAACATTCTGAGATTGTTTGATTTTGTATCGTGATATTAAATGGGTTAACAAATATGATGGTAATGGTAATGCTCGATGTAGAAATATCATTGTATAATATTCGGAGAATGCTATATCTCTTGATTTTTTCATCATGAAAATAAACGAGGTAAAGAAAAGGAAGGACTGTGAATATTTATAATACAACACGACGAATTTTTTTAGGTGTGTGTAAATGTTTTAGGTTGGTGCAATAATAGCAGCGGTTTAAATCAACGTCAAATAACAAAAAAAAATAACTGGGTAGTAATCTAATATGTAGTTAGTCAAAGGTTTGGCATATTCTAGTATTTTGTTACGAAAATCAAAATGATGAAATCCAGTAAAATTCATACAAGTCTCTGGGGAGAATTGCCACCCAGAGAAACACTAAAACAAGAAGTGATCACTCCAGACATCATCGAGAACATCTGGCGTCAAGTTATGGATGACTCTACCTCCGCAGAGTGTGACTATCAATTCGATGGCCACCCAGAATATATACAGTTAAGCATCTCCATTATAGGAAAGATAAAAACTCGTAGAATCATTTATTAATAATGCATACAACATTTGTTTTTAGACTTCCAATGGGCAATTTAAGAGTATTAAATACCATAAATCTTCACCAGCAACTTCGCACCATGGTAATCATTTAACATAATCCTAGAAGTATATTTGTATAAAACAAAAATCTAAAATGAGCTACAGTGGTATAGTGGATATAAACTTAGACTTTCATGTGGGAGCCTTGGGTTTTTCCATGTGATATGTATACTGTAACTCTGGTGGTTCGGAACCCACCTTAAATAATAGGTCCTAGACAAAACGACCTGAGCACTCGTGCTGAAAAGAAATTAAAAAAAAAAAAAAGAAACAAGAATTTAATGTGTGTATATATATATTTTTTTATTCGTTTTCATTTAAGTTGTGTTGTATTGTAATATAATTCGTATGATTAATTTTGTTATAGTATTTTTAATTTTGTTATTAATAGTATTTAGTGTTTGTAACTTGTGTCATCAATAATAATTGTTTTTAATTAAATACATTTATTATTCAAACCTAACATTGCTCAATAAATGAAATTATCACTTTACAATGTCTGAGTTTGAGATCTATGTGAATATTTTACAGGAAGACGGAAATGTTTTGAGCAACATGACCACCATTGAAGAAGACGGTTTACAGGGAAATACAGAATCTAGGAATCCGTTTCAACTTACATCTTTCGAGAAGGAAAGGTCTGAGCCAGTACCCCTGTACAAGTTTTAAAAACATTGATAAAGAAATTACAAATCATTGCTTTATTCTTGCATATTTTTTAAAAATGATTTCATCGTTATCCTTAACAGTATCTTTATTCATAATTTACAGCATTTTTTACTTAATTTTTTGTTCAAATGCAATTAATATCTGTGTTTAGTTTGGACGTCTAATACAGTAGTAATATTAATTTTTTAAATAAGACAAAAATAGAACAACGCTGAGACAGTACATACATATATAACTCGCAATGATGCAAAGTAATGTGATCAAAGGGTTCAACTTTTGAAAGACACTTAAGTAAAATATAAAACATTTCCTCAGAATGCCTTCGGAGCATTCATCCAGTGTGCAACACATGACTACAGAGATGGTACGCGGCCTACTACGTCATGCCGTTATCATTCTTCTAGCCCACATAGGATTCGAAAAATCCTCTGACATTGCAGTAGAAACACTGACTGATGTGGCAGACCATTTTCTCAGACGCATGGCCCTTCTGACAAAGGCAGCATCCGAACAAACAGATCATGGTTTTTCGGTAACTGACATTTTGTTAAATACTGTCTCCAATCTCATGAACGTTTTAATGTTAGTGATTGCAGAAAATATTGCAACTGAAATTTTGACACTAAAAATCTCCAATGTAATAAGAATTCTAACTTAAGTAATGCAATGACTTTCTATAATTGAAATTATATTAGTGATGCCTCCAGTTAGGTAAATTTATTCATTTTATCGTTCGAAGGACACTTTTGAGAGGGTATTACTGGAGACTGGACTTGGCGGAGTAGCTGCGCTGCATGATTATTACCAGGAGTACATCCTGATGTTCGAGGAAAACACCAGAAGAAAGGTTAAAACAATGATGGAGAAACAGAGGCAAATATCTCAAAAGATTATTATCATTATTTGTTATTTATTTGTCATCTTTACAATTAAAATAAGAGATATATTTCTTTAACATCTTATCAATTACTTATACTTAATAGAGACTGCAATAATATAGAGTGATGTTTTAAAATTATTCTTTCAGTAGCAAAACTCAAGGTTTACCGAAAACGTAATTTATATAAAAAAATATAATTACTTTCACAAACAACATATGGAAATAATGAAGAAAATATAATGATTCCGAATTAACCCTTTGCATTCCTATGCCGAGTATCGTTTATCATATTACGTTCATCTGACTATACTTTGGAGTACAACTTGAATATGAACTACAATTTGGGTTTATACGTGTAAAAGAAATTAAATTTCTTAAAGTGCAAAGGGTTAATGTAATTCAGATCAATTTTTGATTAATTATGAATTGTTGGAAAAGGATGGTGCTGGATGAAGCAGCAAGCAAGCTGCAATTCGAGGAACTCGATGAGTTTGGAAATGTCTACAGGGAAATACCAACACTGCAACTCCTCGATCCAGAGATGGGCTTTCCTCCAAGCCTCGATGCTGGTTTTCAGATGCTCTACAGCCTTGAACAGGATGAGTGAGTTAAATGTCTTTGTCTTCTTAAGCAACATCAATTAAGTTTGAATAGCAAAAACCGTTTTTATTAGTTTGCAGCATATTGAAAATTTACTGCCACATATACTGAGGTTAATATGCGTATAGGTTGTCCCTATGATTGAGAAGATTCACAATCATGAGAATAAAACCTAATGAGATAATGAAAGGCCTTGCACATTATTTAATATATTGTATATGGGATATGAAATATATTGTGTGTAACAAACTGTTACTGATTACGAATATCTCACTTTAATGCTTTCTTCTATGAGCATATTTATAAATCAAGAAATTAAAAATAATTTGATTCCTTTGTTAGCTTATGACAAATTATATATACATTGATACACCTATACATAATGATTGAAAATCAATATGAAAAAAAAAAATGGAAAACATTTTTTCCTATTAATTTTCGATGACTAAAATGATACCATACACTATGTGATTACCATTTGAATTTTTGTCTATGTAACCTTTTAATTTTAATTTATAATCTTTAAAATAATTAAATCATGCTCCAAGTGGACATTATAAGAGGCAGTATGGATTCTCGCGTTTGTCTTGTGTTTGACTATTAAAACTAATCTTTAAAAAAATGTTAAGTTGCTTGACTTTAATAAGACATTGTGCAAGACTTTAAATAAAACTTCTCTTTAACTTTACATCCATAGGTTGAATGGCCTAGAAGTTGAAGAAGAGGAGGTCAATGTCAGCGACTCACCAGTAGCGGAGAAAAAAAGAACATGATTCTATGAAAAGGCATTAGTCAAGTGCTTTTGTTAAAACCAGATAAAGTTTTTCTTGTTAAAATAAAATCTTTATGCATTTCTATGGTTTCAACTTTTTATTGTGTTTATGGAATGGATAATAACAAAAATAGATGTATTTAAGGATAAATCATTGTAAGAAACACATATAAAAAAATTAATTTTACAACCGTCTTTTCTTATCAAATTTCTTTGATATTTGAAAACTTGTTCAAAAAATGTTTTCATGTACATAAATATATTGGGTGAGTGCAAAGTTCATGCGGAGTTTGTGAGTAAAAGTCACACAGTGATTAGGCAAATAAAAATCTTTTATTCAATCTATGATATATTCTCCATTGTTTCCTATAATCTTCTCCCAACGTTCTGGCAGCATATGGATGCCTCTATCATAAAAAGTGCGCAGTTTAGATTCGAAGAACGAAGAGACGCCGTTTTTTAAAGCTTTCAAAGAGTCATAGTTCTTCCCATTTAAATAATTTTGCAATGACCGGAACAAGTGATAGTCAGATGGTGCGATATCAGGAGAATACGGTGGATGCGTTAGGACATCCCATTTCAGGCTCTTCAGTTTGTGCAGCGTCTTTTTCGAAACGTGTGGTCTGGCGTTGTCGTGATAAAAGACGACTCCCTTGCGATTTGACAAAATTGGACGTTTCTCTTTAATTTCTCGATTCAGATTGGTTAATTGGCGACAGTACTTGTCCGAATCAATCGTTTTACCAGCGGGGAGAAGCTCGAAATAGATTATGCCCTTGCAATCCCACCAAACAGAGAGCATCACCTTCATCAGTTGCAAACTAGCCTTTGGCATTGCGTCACCATGCTCACCTGACTGTTTCCATGTCTGTTTGCGCTGAATATTGTTGCAGAGGATTCATTTCTCATCGCTCGTCACGAATCGATCCAAAAACGATTCGTTATTGAGCCGCCCGAGTGAAGAGATGGCTGCAGAAATTCGCTTGATTTTGTTCTCCTCGGTCAGCTAATGGGGCACCCATACATCGAGCTTCAAATCGAATCCCATCTTTTTTAAACACCGAAAAGCGGTTCATCGGTCAACGTTTAGTGTTGTAGCAACTTCTTCTGTTGACATTCGCGGATTATTGAGCACTAAAGTACGCAAAACATCACCATCAATGTCAGAAGGTCGACCAGAGCGTGGTTCGTCTTCAAGGTTAAATTCTCCGCGCCGAAATTTAGCAAACCATTTTTCCACAGTTCGTTTAGCTGGTGCTTGATCCTGATAAACATCCTGAATGTTTCTTACGGCTGCGGCAACGTTTATTCCTTTCCGAAACTCGTAAAGCATAACATGTCGTAAATGCACCTTATCGATACTCATTTTTAAGTGACATTTCTTGAAGCAGTTCGTATGAAAACAAATGATTTTTTTTTTAATCAAAGCTGAAGGCGTCACTTTTCCAACGATATATAATATGTAGATAAAAGTATTAATGACAACATTTTACGAGGCTTATAACTCCATCTATTGTAAACTCCGCACGAACTTTTGCACTCATCCAATAATTTCGTTTTAAGGGGACGCAGGAGATACACACCGAAACAATAATTTGTTCAGGGACCCCTAAGGGGAGGCAAGGAGAAGCTGGAATGCGATCGTAGAGGTGCCAAGTGGCAGAGACCGGCTGGAGCTGGTTTACCGATTCTATGCTAAATATGCGCACAATTTACAAAGTGCGCTTAAATTTATAATCATGGTCGGTGTAATACATATTGATGTACATTGTAGCATTGTTCATAAAAACTGGTAAATATGATATTACGAAACCTAATATAAGTTATTGGCAGTATAAGGAGATGGAAAATGAGGGTATTAGCTTTAAACGTTGAAGAAATGTCTTTCGAGAAGAAACATTTGCATCTTAGTTACTTTGTATGTCATCTTAATTTCAGTTGCTTCGCCAGTTACTCCAATGAAGCAACTAAGATGCAAATGTTTCTTCTCGAAGGACATTTTTTCAACGTTTAAAGTTAATACCCTCACTTTCCATCTCCTTATACTGCCAATAACTTATATTAGGTTTCGTAATATCATATTCACCAGTTTTTATGAACAATGCAACAATGTACATCTATATGTATTACACCGATCATGATTATAAGTTTTGCGCAATTTATAACTCGCGCGCATATTGAGCGTAGAATCGGTAAACCAGGTCCAGCCGGTCCCTGTCACTTGGCACCTCCACGATCGCATCCAACTTCTCCTTATCCCTCTTCAGGGGTACAGGAACAAATTAATGGGTCGTCTGTACAGAGAAAAGTACCAAACCACACGACGAAAGTTAGGTAGCATCTCATCATAGCAGTGTAAATCCACCATAATTTTGTCGAAGAGTGGGGGAACTGACGCTTCTCCTTTTCTTCACACGCGGCGCCGATAGTCGACTCAAAGTTTGCTCGTGACTCCTATATACTTGTCATGAAATTTCGGCGACTTTAGCGCCAAGGTGAGGATCAGCCACGCGTCTAATTGTGAGTACAGTTGGCAGTGGTTGACAACACGTAGAAAATGGCAGATCCAGGACCGAGTAAAACTGACATCGAGGAAATATTCAAGAGACTACGAGCACTACCGACAAACAAGGTGCACATTATCCTTGATCTACGAAATTCTCAATAACTTTTTTATGATTTCAATCTGACGTCTTGTTGTCTTCAGATATACTAATATTCTACCATTAATAACAATAATATTCTGACAATTTTGTCCAAGAACTCTACTAATTTTCATTTGTCAATAGTTTATTAATAATATTCACTAATAATTCGTCCATGATGACAGCGATATTTTGCTAGCTCGACAATTTTGTTTACTTATTTTTGTGATTCGTATTTATCACTATTTTATTCATTACATTCATCAATATTCTATCAATAATAACACTAATATTCTGCTGGTCTAATAATTTTGTTAATTTATTTTTCCAATTTTTAGACGTGCTTTGACTGCAGTGCAAAAAACCCAGCATGGTCTAGTGTCACCTATGGCGTTTTCCTCTGTATTGACTGCTCTGCAGTGCATCGTGGTCTGGGTGTGCATTTAACCTTTGTACGCTCCACCCAGCTGGACACAAATTGGACCTGGTTACAATTAAGGAATATGCAGCTTGGAGGAAATGCCAACGCTGTTAGTTTCATTATCTTTATTTGAATTTTAGCTCATTCATAAATGACAAAGTCAAATTCATTTTGTGTTTTAACTTTTCTATTTTGAAAAATGTATAGTTTTTGAAAAGTGGACACAGATATAGGCATGTTAAATTTTTCTTTAATGATATATAATAACGTATTCTTTGCTGTATATTTCAGAAAAAGTATTTTGCACAGCATAACTGTACAACTACTGATGCTCAGCAGAAGTACAAGTCGCGCGCAGCAGCACAGTATAGAGAAAAATTGGCCTATGCCTCTGCGCAGGCTATGAAATGTTATGGAACACAGGTGAGCGTTCCTTATCGAAAGATTTAGGGTGTTATTTCAGAAAATCATAATTAATACGTTTTGGCACAGTTGCACTTAGAGGAACATGCAGTTTCTGTTTTGGAGGAAAGCAATGAAGTGGACTTTTTCAAGGAACATGAAAACTTTGAGTTACACCAAAGCACTCCTGTACCGAATATTGACGGAGTGGTATTACCCATTGTTGACTCCGTAACAATTAATGAGAAGAGTACACTGGTTGAGGCACCACCTAATGCATTGGGTCCATCTGTTAGATTGTTTGACCCTTCTTGTAACATTCAGACAGAAAGGAAGCCTACGATAGGGACCAGAAAAGCGCAGACTAAACGGACTGGTGTATGTACAAAAAATTATTTTTTTTTATATGACCTGCATATGTATATAGAATATAAATCTCATTTTCCTTTTAAATTGGTTGGAAAAGTTCGCAAGTCTTTTTGACATGTGTTTGTGTGTACGTGTGTATGCATGTATGTATGGTATGTTGGATCTTTGAGAATTTCTTGTTTTCTACACATGTGTGTGTGCGCGTGTATATTACACATCTGTTGTTTATCTACATATCTATACATACGCGTGTTCTATTACATATATATATACACACATGTATATACATGCATCTCCTTTTGTCATGTGCAGTTAGGCAAAAAAGCAAGCGGTCTGGGTGCTCAAAGAGTAAAAACAAACTTTGACGAGCTTGAAAAAAGCATTACAGAGACGAGCAAAGAATGTCAACAGGAAAGTCAGAAGGATGCCAAAGAAGAACAGGCAGAGATAGCTACTAGACTAGCATACCGTTATGAACAAGATCTCAGTGATCAGGCTAAGAAGATCGAGCAGAGGACAAAACAAATGGATCCTACAAAAGCGGGACAGGCGGAGCGCCTGGGCATGGGTCTTAATACACGGAGGTAAAAAATAGATAATTTAATTACTCAATGTTGAATTTTTGACTAAGGCGATTGCAAAATGGGTAAATATATTGCATTGTTGTACATTAAGCACCTAAAAACAGAAAATTTATACATAACAAAATCATGCCAGTGAAACAAAAAAACAAATGAAATTGATAAGTAGTATGTATCCTTCACTAGCTTTTATTATTTCATAAAACTTTGCATTTGCTCTTTCCATCCTAAATGATTGAATTTGTGAATCCAGAACCAGAAATATTATTGAATTTGTAATGTAAGTAATTCCTGTGATGCTTTGTGCTCATATACATAGTTTTGTTAAAAAATGTGGTCTAACAGTACGTTAATTGCAGCGGAGCAAGTCACTCTGCTCTGGGGGACATGCGAACAATAACACAGGAGACGTCAGCCAAGATGCCATCAGCGAGCGATGCGCGTCCATGGGACATTGATATTGAGCGTGACTTGATTATAAGTTTGGATGAGTTCTGTGCAGTTCTCTCAACGCCATACCCCAGTAATGTCACCAGTAAGACACAAAAAGAAGAGGTGGTGGTTGTGGCAGAACCAGAATCAAAGCGTACAGGTTCCATTACGCGTCAGGCCAACAATAAGGTGGAGAATAAAACATCAGTAATCGAAGGAGAGGCACAAAAGAAATTTGGTGGTGCCAAAGCTATCAGTTCTGATCAATATTTCCAGGATAGCACTACGGACGATTCGGTAATTTAATGTTCTTTGTTGTATTCAGGTTTACAGGTATTCAATGAATCATTTGGGAACGTGGAGCAATTACCCGATTTGTCAACTCAATTATTCATACACACGCGATTTTAAAATTGTGTACAAATTTATAATTAACCATAGTAGATATGATATTCACTCAATTTTGAATTACATATGCAATAAGAGAAAAACGTTGATGAAAAGAGTTATGCTGTCAGTGCATAATATATTAAAAAACCATAAACCACCATATCACTTTTGCGACTTATAGTGGAGTTGACAAATCAAGTTGGTGCTGCTGCCAAAGGCTGCCATATACATATATATGTACTCTAGGACTAACGAACTAGTGCCAGTGCCCTAATGAATACATAAATGGCCGACGTCTAATACGTTTATGAACGCAGTGGTGTTAAACTTTTCTTCTATTTGAGAATGAGTTACACAGATGTCAGCATTGTGTGACTATCCCTAATTTCTTAATACATTAATTAAAATTAGAAACAATGTTACTTTCCATCAATCTTTGGATTCTTTTTTTTCTTTATACGCTAAGGGAGATTAACAAATCACTTAAATAAAAATGAAAAAAAAACTTTTATAGATAGAAAAGAATTAACTAAACATTAAATACTTGGTCAAACCAAGTGACAGTACTCAAACAGCATAATTTACACGAAAAATGTCAATGCAGTCATTATTAATATCGCACGATTTGCTACAAATTACATTATTCCTAATTAAGTGCGAATATGTACAGAACTGATCGAAAGTCAAACTCAATTTTGTCTTGCCCGAATTAATTTGGTTTACTGAAAAATATGTATTTTTAAAAAATTTGAATTAATTAGTTTGAGCGTATTAAGAAAAAAAGGGTTTATTATACAATGGATTTTTCTAGTGGGAGCGGAAGAGCAACCTGCGTCGTTTCGAAGGTTCCTCGAGCATCTCTTCGGCGGACTACTTCGGTACTGGCAATTCGACAACCAGCTCCGGCACTTCGTCGCTTTCGATGCGTCTCGGGGCTGGTAGACCTGGGTTTGTCGACCTCGAAGACGTCCGTGAAAGCGTTCGCCAAGGCGTGAATAAGGTTGCAGGCAGGCTTAGTTCTCTGGCAAATGCTGCCGTATCCTCCATACAGGACCGTTATGAGTTCTAAGCCAGAATTTATCGCCTTTTATCAATGACTTGTTACTGAACTTTCCTGTACCGGGACACTTCTTTCATCCACTTTTCGGGGTTGTAAATAAAAGCTCGTGTAACTCATTCTCTATGCATAATTCCACATCCTCATCTCCACACTTTATAGATCGATGGAAGTCCTCTTTGTAATGCTTATCATACTTTTTATTTAGAATCACGGAGGGGAAGGTAATTTATAAAAAGGGGACTGTGCCAAAGATAGAGGAATGAAAAGAGAAAGAATAAAGTAAAAGTATTTTGTACACATACATATGTATGTATGTATGTGTGTATAGATATATACAAAGAACGCGGAAGAGTGTGCCTATGCATTTGTACTAAACTGTCCGCAACGCTATGAAATCAGGTCGGGGTATGGCTTGCCATGGAGAAAACAGACCAGGATAACAGTCATGTTATCGCAGCCAGTACCCATCAGGGCATCTGGTGCAAGGCAGCGGTACATCAAATCCTCACAGATCTCCTCTGGGTCCAGTGGCTCCTTCTGAGAGTCACCAAGGCGAGTGCGTACAAAACTAACAACCTCTTCGCTGGTCATGACGTCCCAGATGCCGTCACACGCCAAGATGACAAACTCCCATTCCTCAGTTATATTGAACCGCTGGATCTCAGGAAGCGCTATATCATTTTCATGGTTGATAAATTGTTCTATGTTCATATGGTCAATGATACTAAAACACCATTTGCATTTTAATATAAAATTGAGGGTGATTACCAGTGACAATCTGCTCCTCGGCAGGCTTGCTCTCATTCCTTTTGAACATAAAGTCACCTAGGGCACGGGAGAGCGCTAGCTGGCCATTGACTCTGTTAAACTCCACCCAACCACCGGCAGCCTCGATTCGTTCCCGCTCATCCTTTAGGGTAGGTTTATGGTCGCGACTCAATGGCACAGTGTTACCACCAATGCTAGCTACTGCTCTACTGTCACCTGCATTAGCCTGTAGAGAGAAACGTAAAAAACTTAGAGTCATGGAAGAATGAAAGGTTACTATAACCATTTAAGAGCCAGATTGAGTTTCTCCCATTCAGTCATTGACGTGTATCTCTATTCCTACTCTTTATGGAGATTCTATGAAACTTGAATTTTTTCGATCATAAGCAAAAAATAGTAAATTCAATCACACAATGCTCATTGTTCATAAGCAGAAAAGCAGAACAACCATATTACTTGACATTTTTTGATATGGTATTGACAAGGCAGTATTGCCACAAAATGAAAGTATAAGTAACTTAGTACATTTTGACTGAACATTTACAAAAACCCATGTTGCTGAAACATTTAAAAGTTTTGCTCACACTATACAGGACATTATCCTTGATCAAGAGGGCAATGACAGTGGTACCAGATTGGTCTTCCTTAAGTATCACATCATTTTGCATGGCTTTATCAAATTCCAAGAAGCCTTGTTGCATAGCACGTGCTACATCACCTTCCTTATACTCGCTCCTTCTGGTTATATACTCATGTAGGTGTTTTCCTGCATGTTGCGCCACAGCAGCTCCTGTTGTGTATAATGTTATCAGTATATTCAATCCTGTCTTTAAACGTTAAGCATCAGCAGAATACCTCCATGTCCATCGTAAACTGCAAAGAATGCTGTACCAGGATCCTCTGGCAAGGAGAGTATGTGCACATGACAATCCTCCATTTTAACGCGCCAGCCTTGCATGCAGGAACTACCAACTCTGTAGCTGGCATCACGACAGCAGGCAGATTTCTTGGCTGTCACAGGTTCGCTCAAAGTCTGCCCCATTGTTGTCCTTCTCTAAGCACTGTGATCGGTTGAATTCCTAACCGAGTTTCGTTATCGTACCACGGTACTTTTCGAGAATCGTCGATTGGTCCCTCGAATTGAGTCAAACATCGACACTCTTCCAAGGATCTCTGTTTTGTATACTGTTGATGGTACATGAGAAAAGAAAGTAACCTAGCTTTCTGCTGCTCGTCTCCCCCGAGGCTCTTCGCAGCGTATAATATTAAATTAATATAGAGTTGTGATATCCTCTCATTTTCTGTTGTCATTCATCCATGGAGAAATATAATATTACTGCGTGTGCTGATTGTCGTACTCAACGCTGCACCGTTCATCTGTTACACGTATCGCAACAGCTGATTTACTTCGTGAGCAAAAAAAAAACTTCTATGAATAGGCGTCTCCATTCAACTGTACATATGGATGAACCACGTGACCTATGGCCGGCGAATGCAATGCGCGATGAAAGCGATCGCAAAGAGGCGCACAGAAATGCCAAATAAACTAATTAACATACGATAAAAAAAAAATAGTCTCTGTCAAGAACTGTACATCAAGAATAGTAAGTAATGGAGTGCAAGAATGCCGCTTATCCTTAGGAAGTGGAATAGCTACGATTTTCCACGCCACCATCTCTCCTGCCCTTCACGTACTAATCGCATTTCAGCATTTCTAATTGTGTCTCAGTCATATAATTGAGTTTCAATACTCGAAAGCGGAACAAAGGAAAATATATAATACGGAAAGTGACTACATTACAAGTTTTGCGCTTTTAGTAGCTGCATAGCTATGGGCCAAGACAAGGATGTGGACTCAGACGGAGGCCTATCCAACACTGAACAGGCACTTGACTCATTGGGAGTGAAGAAAAAGTATAAATGCTCATACAACGGATGTAGCACCATGTTCCTCAGGCCCTCTCGTTTGGCTCGGCATATGAGGATACATACTGGAGAGGTAGGTTAGTAAATAAAGATGATTTTCCTTTCTCATTGGCAAATCCTATATTAACTTTTTTATTGTTACAGAAACCATACAAATGCAGCCATAGAGGATGTGATAAGGCCTACACCAACTCCTCTCATTTAAAGCGTCATTTAGAGACGCACAGTGGTATCAAAAAAACATATCAGTAGGTAGACTCATTTCTCGGATCTGTATTTGTACTCATTTTCATACCCTACATGTAAATTGCAGGTGTACCAAATGTCCATTGTCTATTAGTAATCTGCATAATTTAAAAAGGCATCATGAGCGTGTACACGGCACGCATGGTAAGCTCACTTGTAAAGAATGTAACCTAACTTTCAGTAAAAAGCATCAGCTTGCAACACATGCTGCCAAGCACTCTCCATCATTGTTGCACAAGTGTGATAAATGCAAGAAAAGCTTTACTAGCATCACAAAGTATAAAACACATTATAGAACTCATGAAAAACCAAAAAGAACTTACTCGTGTAAGGAGCCACAATGTGAGGAGATCTTTGACAAGTGGACACTTTTTTGCTCCCACATGAAAACTAAACATGTTATCGGTATGTGGTTGACATGTATACAAAGATGATAGATGCACTACTATATAAGTTCACTTTTAACATACGTTATAACATACATTTACAATTTACAGATTATAAGTGCAACAATTGTAGTAGGGTGTTCCTGAGCAAGAGCCATTTAAGAATACACATGCAGGTCCACGAAGAGGGTAGATCGGTGTTGGAATGCCCATTTGAGAAGTGTTACCGCACATACCTTTTCAAACGTAATCTAGATCATCATGTGAGAAGCAGTCATACGGGGAAGAAGTTTCATTGCGACGTGTGTGATATAAAATTATCGACAAAGCAGAAATTAGTACAACACATTGAGCGGTATCATAGAGCCAAGCGGCCGCAGTATAAACCAGTGAATAGTATGGTGCAACGTAAGACGCGAAGAGATGCAGGTACTTACAAAAAAAGTGCAATAACTGCTCTAGTGGGCATAGATGTGCCACATGACATAGAGAAACTGATATTAAAAAGAAAACACAGCGTGAATATCTCCTAGAATTCCTAGCTAGGCCCTTATTCTTTACTTAACTGAATGAACAATTACATATGGAATAGTTAAAACAATGCTTCAGTGGATAAGCAAATGGGTATAAATTGAAACAGTCAAATATGGTAATATATTCTACGTTCCAATGTTTTAATTATGATTCTAATAGTATAAGTCAATTTCACTTATTTCCCATTCTTTTATCCGAGATGCTAATATTATAATATATATTCAATTTGTACACATTTGTATAGAGCTTTCTTGTACGGTCAATAATAAATACTTGTCTTAAAATTGTATTGTGTTTTTTTTCTACATTCGCCATAAGGAATGTGATAAAAATATAAAAATAAACCTAATAATTCTAAACGATTTTAGGATGGTCGATATTACCGGAAATTACTTAATTGGCTAATTATAAACGGTATATTTCGCACTAATCAGACAATTATCAATGCTGCTTATGCGTTTAAATTGGTGCATGTTTGTCATTTGTTTCATAAATATGTTATTATGTGGTATTGCGTAACGTGGTGTACCAAGGTCTCGCTATAAGTACACGAGCCGTAGATGGCACACAGTCTTCTCGTCCATCCTTTGATCGAATAGCTCGCGAAGAAAATGTCGCTTAAACGTTTGATGTCTTTGACGAAGGAAGAGTTCAAGTGCTTCTTCGATTCTATCGATGTGATCCTGTCAGATTGCGATGGTAAGCAAAAGGGGAGGAATTTCTCTGAGAATCAAAAATTGACCAAGCATAAGAGCATGCATTGCACGCCATTTGTTTGACGAGTTAAGGTTAGATGAGGTACATCATCGCAGCAGTCAGCGCATGCGCGCTATGTTTCCTACCCTACGTAAGGTAATAAAACTTGTCCCGTTCATCATGTTTGGTTTATCAATGTCATATCTATATTGTAGCTCTGAGGGTTCGAAATACACTTTAAACAGTAGGTCCTAGGTAAAATATCCTTAGGAGTCGATGTTAAAAAAAAAATGAATGTACAACTTGAAGTACAAGCTGTACAGTATTGTTACAGATAGTAGTGTGCAGTATAGTAATAACTTCCAATTAAACGACAATAGAGAACTACCATGATGCAATGGATTTCTATTCACTCAGATTATCCACTCGTCTTAGATGCGAGAGACCCGAGTTAGAATTCCGCCCATCACTTCTAGTTTTTCCATGTGATATGTATACTTGTAGGTCTGATGATTGGAATCCACCTTACCCAATAGGTCCTCCTTGACCAAATGACCTTAGCTGTCTGTGCTGAAAAATAATTAATTTTAAAAGAAACACATACTTATATATACATTGTTAGATAACTGCTTTAATACAAACAAAGTCATGTTACGTGATGTCACAAGTGAGCAGAGTAATAGTGGAATTTTTTATTTTTATAACAATGTATAAATACTTACGAAAATACAATTTCATCGTTGTTGTATAAAATATACAATCGATTCCGTTTAATTAGGCCGCCAGTTAGTTAGCGTGGCCGCTTATTTGGTTTAAATATCAAAGAACAAGAATGAACTAAGGACCTAACTGTAACTTACATCATTTAACTGGGACAGTAAAGTTAAGATCACAATATATATTATATATACACTGTTCACTGCCGCATGGACAATAGATAACAATTTATCATGTTACGATTAAAAATGAAATAGTGAGGAAATTACTATAGAAGTCAGTAAATCGAAACATTAAAGGTTAGATGAAGAAGATGACGACGATGATGAAGATGCAGCTATAGCTGTAATTAACCAGAAGAGAAATAAAATGATACCCGAATGCAGCATTATTTTTTGCAGGAAAATAATGAAGCGAACTTTCGAATAAAGCCATTTCGTATAAATGCAATTTTATGCAAACAAAAAACAGTACTTTTGCTACATGCCTGCAAAAATAAATTGCATGTGCCTACTTGTTATTTTATTTTTTAATTTATTATTCTTTTTTCTTCAGAGTTTATAAGATTTTTTTATAACATATATTTTAGCTTAAAAAATTGTTGATACATAGTGTGTATTTGAAAAATTATATTCATTGTTTAATTTTACGCTGACTTAGGTTTATTGGAACAGGCGTTTAATTGGGACAAATATCTTGGTTCCGATGTGCTCCGATTAAGTGTAATCGACTGTATATATTACTTTACTAGTTGTTAATTTTTATACTACTTCCAGGATTTCTGATAACGCTCATTATAATACAGTGTCAAAATTACATTTTAATGTGTGCATTGTTCTTATTTCTCTTTTAATTTAAAATAAGTTATAACGAAATAGTTACAGATTGCATATTATCATCTTCAATTAAAATTAGATTTTAATTGATTATCTCAAAAACTATATCCCGGGGGAAAAAATGTTTTAAATAAATAGTATAAGTCATGAAAAGCTGATGCAGCAGTCACGTCCGTTTTCTATTCGCATTATGTTGTCAAGGTCATTTCGAGGATAACTTGTTTTTTTTTTCCAAATGGAAGCATATATTTTTTTATTCCAGGTTCTTAATTTACGACATTAAGCAAAGACATATTTCTCTTAGTCACTACTTATTGTCATATTGAATTTACAAACAAAAAATACGCAATGTCGTTTTACCGGAGAAAGCTTGGTAAGTTTACTGTTTACTCTATTACCACTTGTTATTAAATGATTTCCGTTATAAGACAGTCGCACATTGTGATAATGAAAACATATGATTTTCATTAAATGTACAATGTGATTAAAGTTTACACTGTTGTCGTACATATATCCGTGATATTCATTAAGTACTTATGGGCAAACATTATTAATAATTTGAGCAATTAGTTTGTATAATATATTCAACTGTAACAACTGACTCGTTTCTTTTTGGAAGCTGCATTTTTACTATAATACCTTTGTAGATATGTATTATGTTAATCGATTGTGATATTAGACCTTGTTTCACAATACTACGATTTTTTATGCGTAGGAAATGTACAACGCAATTATAAGATTGTGTTGCTCTTAAACATATTTGTCTTCGCATAGTGTTTTTTATTTTTCCAAGTACATAACGATCAATATATGTAACAATATCATATATACACAATAATAGATTTTTATAATAACTTGCACTGGTAGTACAATAATTATGTTTACCAATATATTCATTAAATGTTGCTTTATTTTTAGAAGTTTTTGTTTATAGATTATTAATTGTTTTCATTTTGCTTCTTTTTGAAGTACTCATTTTTAAAACAATTGCTGGTGCTTGCTCCAATGTAATTAGCTTGGAACAGCTTTGAAGTAAGATTATTATTTTATCCTCTCCCACTTCTGATGACATAGAAAAAGATACTTACTGATGAACAGATATATTTGTAGCAGGTTTTTGTCCTTAGTAATTCTTATATCACATGTTATTAACAACTGTTGCCTCTGAATGACGTCATATTTTTCCCGTTATTCTTGCTTCACATGGACTCGCAAATCTCTAAATAAAAACCGCGTTTGTAGGTATATTTAGTCTGAAATTATAGTTGTACAAGTAGACCCGTGACGCGCCGTTAGTTTACAAGGGCATTGTGAAAAAGGATGTGGTTACTTGACAACTATTATTACTCGAAGGTTAATTAATGCTTTCGTCTTACTGCATTTTTTGCATGATTACGTAAATGGATTTATCTAGAAAGAGAAAAAGGCTAAAAGATAATAGTTCTTTTGCGAGAAATTGATGATTTCCAGGTGTACTGTGGAAGGAAACGGAAGTCATAACGGGCTCCCCAGAGGCGGTGAACAGTTTCAAACGCTCTGGAAAACGTTTTTTCTACATAACGAACAACAACACAAAAACAAGGTCGGAATTGGTGGAGAAGTGTAGAGGCTTAAATTACAAGGCTACTACGGCAAGTGGCAATACAAAAAGCAGTAGAATTTGGTCCTTTTTGGTAGAACCAACGTTCTAATAATTTTCCAGACTCTACTTTCTTTCGATCTCTATTATTATCTATATCTAATATTTCCGTGATCTCTGTCTAATATATTATCTACTGTCTTCGTTATTTACCATTTCTAACTCGAATTTTGCAGGACGAAATAGTATGTACGTCGTTCCTAGCGGCTGTTTACCTTAAGGGGAAATTGTCGGGTAAAAAAGCTTACATAGTCGGCAACCCCGGCATAGCGAAGGAGCTCGAAGCGGAAGGAATCAAACACTGCGGCATCGGCGTGAGTTGGTCGCTGCGTCGCTTCGTGATAATTCCTCCAGTTTCGAATTCCTTTCTTTTCCCTCAAACAGCCGGATGATCTGCCAGCAGACGAGCTGGCTGCCGTTAAGTGTTTTCGGCCTGAACCGGATATAGGAGCGGTCATCGTCGGCTTTGACAGATACTTTGGTTACACTAAGCTCATGAAAGCGGCGACATACCTGCAAAATCCGGAGGTCCACTTTTTGGGGACAAATATCGACGCTCACAGACCCTCACCGAACGACAATACGTTTCCCGGTTTGTTGATTCGACGGATTATCGACCCAGCAAACGATCTCTATGACAGTCCACTTTTCTACTTTGTTCCAGGTACAGGATGCTTCGTCAAGGCCATTGAGGTAGCTAGTGGCAGGTCCGCAGTGCTTCTGGGTAAACCAGAAGCCTTTATGATCGAGTACATAATCGACAAGTTTCGCCTGAATCCGGGAAGGACGCTGATGATTGGCGACAAGTGAGAGCATCGAGCTTCAATGCGATTCGAGAACGTGGATCGAACCTCCTTTTCTTTTAGTTGCACGACGGACATTCTCCTGGGGAAGCGTTGCGGTTTTAAGACTCTCCTGGTGCTCTCGGGAGTGACCACGAACCAGGATGTACAAGCCATGAACAAGTGCACCGAAGAATCGCGCAACAGCGTTCCGGATTACTATGTCGAAAAGCTCGGGGACGTGCTGCAGCTCCTCGAGGACCATGAACCAGTCGCGACAGCCTAATGTAATCGGAACGTAAAGGGTACACTTAACGTTCTGACTGACATCGAATTGCTTTCCAAATAAATGATCGAATGAGTAAATTATTTGTTATTTATATTCAATTACTTCCTCATAAAACAGGGAATTTAACATACGATTAAAACGAAAAGTTCCAATAAAAAAACCTCAATTACGAAGGATTAGAGGTTTACCTTATGGATGTCTTTCTTAAAAAAACAATTCCGTTACGTGTACTATTTTCGTGCCGACAGAACCGATTCTACTTTAGCTGCAAATATTTGTATATTTGATACGAATAACAGAAATCCGCGAGCAATAAAACGCTCGCGACCTTACCCCCGCCTCTTTAGCCTTCGAAGTGAAAGCAGTTCCCCCGTGAGAGCGGTAGGAGAAATCGCAGTTTTGGTAGAGGGAGTGGCTGCACCTTTGATAAATTTTCCAGTCGTCAATTGGATCAGAAGAAGGATGGATCGCTGGGTTGGCAAGTTTGCGGTGGTGACCGGCGCTAGCTCCGGCATCGGCGAGGCCGTGGCCGTCGCCCTTGTAAATCGTGGTATAAACGTCATCGCCCTGGCCAGGCGTATAGAAAAGATGCAGGTGATGTGCGAGGTCACGAAGAACGCCAAGGGTAAGCTCTACCCTGTTCGGTGCGACGTGAGTAATGAGGAAGATATCCTTAAGAGCTTCCGCTTTGCCGAGACTCTTGGCGGCGTCGACATTCTTGTGAACAACGCAGGCGTATCATACAGGGAGAGCATCATTGGTAATAAAACTGAAACTTTTTCGCACAATTACTTCTTGGTTTACGCCTTTGCTGGTTCTATTTACTTTTTCACGACTACAACCTGCTGAAGGAACGTTATCAGTCTTCATTTGCCTCTCGCCCCTCTATCTCTATTCTCGAGACTGCTGGCGTAAAAGCGTTCGCGACTTGTATTTACAAATCGGCTAAGCGTACTTATTGACATCTTCAACGCCATTTACGAAATATGATTCTTCGAAGTACGCTCGAGTATTATGCATATAACTAAGAGCTTAGTTGGTCTCTGATCACGCAAGAACAAATAAACGATGAAAATAATCCGTTACTCTTTACGTTTCGTCCATCTTACTGAGGACCTTTTCAAATAGAAACAATTTCTAAGTACTTCAAAACGGAGAAACAACGTAATACTGTATGTCGAATCACGACTGTAGGGATATCTATCCTTCACAATCACCAGATAATTTTGTCTTATGTTTAAAGTACAACTTATTAAAACTCGTAAAAAAGAAATAAGTATCATTGTCACGAAAACAGGTTGGTATATGGTGACGATTCGTATCAGTCAAACTATATACAAGAACTATATACATTGATAAAATTATAAACTAAAAATCTGGGAGATCCATTTGCTTTACCACACTACCAATAAAAATTAAAGGAAGAGAACTCAGCTTATTTCTTATTTTAGCAAAGGAGGAGGATTTACTAAAATCAAAAATAATCTGAGTTCTCTTGCTTATGGTGGAGTAAATGGATTTCTCAGATTTTTAGTTTTTTCTTTTATCAATGTATGTAGTTTTTGTATATAGTTTGACTATTATGAATCATCACCATATACTAACCTGTTTTCGTGACAAAGATACACAATTTTCTTTCTGCAAGTTTTAATTAGTTGCACTTTCAACGTAACACAACAATTTTCTGTTGATTGTGGAGGATAGGTATTCCTACAGTCGTTATTCGACACACGGTATTACGTTGTTTCTCCGTTTTGAAGTACTTAGAAATTGTTTGTATTTGAAAAGGTCCTCAGTAAGATGGACAAAACGTAATGAATAACGGATCATTTTCGTCGTTTATTTGGTCTTGTTCGATCAGAGACCAATAAAACTCTTAATTAAGAAATATCTTGTAATACCTTTTCCTTTTCGAAACATCGTAAACATCACTCAATGACTGTATCTGAAATTAATCCCTTGCATTTGTCTGTGTCTTAAGAGGGAAAACGCAACAACCGATGTTAATTATAAGCGACGACTTACGTAAATATGAAAGTCATGCATTTGCTTCTTTCTCCCAGCTATGCACTTTCTCTTTGAGGCAGAAATAAAACATTACACGAAACATTTGTTCATTTTATGCAAATGTACATTTTAAAAGCTGGTTCACATACTGGACGAAGAATAAAAAGATAGAGCTTTTAGTCGTAGATCGATCTACATAAATTACGTAAAAGTTCAAATAAAAGAAATATGAAGGTGAATGGCAATAAATGAATTATCATTCTAAGACTTCGCTAACATACCTACAATGTATATTCATGGATATGTTGACCATTGGCATTGTAAAAAAATATGGATTACAAAATTTTACTTACACAATATAAAACGGGTACGAACAAAAAATTATTTAACATTATTTAAGGTAAAAGTATCAGTAGTTGACACTTTTGGAATTTTTTGCCTATTCGTTCACATAGGTCAGGCTAAGTTTACTTTATGAAAAATTAGTAGTCACTGCACAAACTATTCTTCTATTATATTACGAGAAGTCTTTATTCCTGTTGGCGATCGGAAAAAAATTGTGCCATAACATAAAATTTGATTCAATTGTTGACACCCAGCGAAAACAAAATATTTAGTAGTTGAGATCCTTTTGTTTCAGTAGTTGGCATAGAGAAAACAAGCAATTACTAAACTAGGCTTGGTAATGTAAATAATATAAACTTGCAATACTTACATTTTAACCAAGTCCTTAGCGATTCATATAAGAAAATACACAAAAATCTTAAGACTCGCGCACGAGTTTGATTAACCGATCGGTACGATATTTCTCGATGGCGGATTGTGCGCAGTATTTTGCAATTAAGTCGCCGAAGAGCGACACTATTAGACCAATGAGGTTTGATGCATTCCAGCTTGTGGTTTCCTCATTTATTTATTTTGTTTTTAAGTGTCAAGTACTGGTACAGTGTCAACTAGTGGTGCTTTTACCTTATGCGGCGTGAAAAGAGGAATTGGTACACGTGGCTCGTAGATTCAATTTTACGGATATTAATTGAAATTGTCACGTAGATAAGTATGTTATATACGCTTACTATTTACTCTGAAATCTATATGTATGTGTGTATATGTTGTTGTAGAATGCATTAGAAAAACAAGTGTTACGTGTATAAATAAAAAGTAATATTGGTTTAGCTGTAACAAATTTTGTGTCTATTCGTGTATTCGTTACGATATGACTGAATTCTCGATAGAAAACTTTTCGAGTACAAAACGTTAACCCTTTGCACTCCAGGCAATTTTGAACATGAGGTTTCAGTAACTCTGAGTTATTTTATCCATGAGTTATCAACTATTCTGCAGGTATTTATAGTGTTGCGAGTATGCCTCTTAGAAAGGCTAAAGATCCTGTCTCGTCATTAAAAAAATCTCGTACACATTTTAAAGTTATGCTTTATTAACAAAATTACAATATAAAGAATATAACAATACGAAAATTAAAAATTATTTTTAATCCCGTTAAGGGTTATTCTTTTACCTGACCGTGTTTGTGCCACATCGCCGTAGCGGCGACAATGAAACTACACGCGTATATCTCAATGTCGCCTCAGCAGCGACAACGGAGTGCAAACGGTTAATATTCAATTGTAAGAAAATTCCTTGTTCCCTTCGGATAAAACTTGGAACCAACCGAGGCAGAGCGTGATTAACGTCTTTGATACTGAACCTATGAAAGATCGCATTCATCGCTTTTCGTAGACGGCACCACGAGCACGTTGAAAAACGTGATGGACGTAAACCTGATGTCTGCGGTGCTCTGCACGAGAGAGGCCACAAGGTCAATGCGAAATAGAGGCGTTGAGGGGCATGTGATAAACATCAGCAGGTAGTCACGCGCGGTTGATTACGCGTTGAGTATTCCCCTTACGTCCGCTCCACGTTTCCTTCAATTGCAGTGTATTAGGGCATGCAAGAGGCTACACGAACGCACCAATAAGTCTCTACCAGCCCAGCAAACTTGCTCTGACCGGACTCTCGCATTCTCTGAGGACAGAACTGGCTACTATCAAGGCACCCATTAAGGTCACGGTAAGTACTGTCTTGAACTGGAAAGCTCGCGCACGCGACGACAGAGGGGCAAGCGCAGGGAAGGGCAACATTTTTTTATCAATAAGCCAATTTCAATTTTCATACCACAGTGGGGTCCTGTATCTATGAATAATGCAACTATATATATCAATATGTATTACACCGACTATGACTAGAAGTTTCTGCGCAGTATACAATCCACTTACAGCATTGCCATGTGCGAGCAAATTGAATTATTTGATATTTTAACCAGTTAGCTGCGTTCGACGTGTATTCACATCAATCTAGAACATTACTTCAACGCTCTTTCATTAATTTTTTCAACGATAAATTATTAATTTTCTATGGAATATAAATGCAATTCTTCCTCATATTGTTTGACTTTTTTCGTAAAATTTATAATAGAAACATTTCGATATGTATACTCGTCGCTGCTTGATTTTAATCACGCATTCCGTGAGGGATTTTTAAAACTAAATTCCGCAGTTAACTGGTTAAACTGCATATCGAACCGGACTCGACAACATCACGGGCCAGTGGTGGTAGGCGGGCCGACGGTTGCCCATGTCTCAGCAAGAGCAATACATATTCCGCACGTTTCATCTTATCCCTGCCCTAACTACCCCTGTTCGGCTGAATTACGCACACTCGCGTTTCGAGCATACCACATTGGAATTACGCACACTCATGCGTTTGCGATACATTTCATTTACCCTCCTTTTATAGTGCGAATGATTAGTGCATATCTATTTCCGAAAATAACAAGCCAAGCCGAAACTACGTGTGAGGGAGTACGTTTTCTTTGTATTCTGACCAAAGCGACTCCTATTTCTATTAGATGTAAACTTTCCTACGTAAGACTGGATTAACATTCTGTAAACCACAGTTACTCAAAAACGCAACAAGCCTTAAAGATCCTCTTCCGTATTTACGCTCAGTCAGCTTTATCGTTTTGTTTTTCTAGATTCGTATATATCGTGTTGACAAGAAAGTATTTTTGGTTTTCAAAACGCACTTGGTCCAGTTTTTTCCCGATAAGGACCAGAAGTTTTATGAGCGCAGAATTATGAAACTGCCAGAAAGATGGCAATAGGTCATCAAACAAAATGGAAAATACATTGCTGATTATGCTTTAGTTCTTTGTACAAAAAGATGGGTTTTTCTTCACAATACAAAACCGAAATTACTTTTTTGTCAATATTATTATCATGAACCAAAAAGCCATACGTTGGACGTTGAATGATCTATTGTTCGCGTCCAATTTTTTCTTGTCCTTTACCGTAGGAATGGTATAATTGTACATATAAAGTGAGATACTATCCTTCGTCTCATTTTTCTTGAAATAACTATTAGTATTTTAAATGTAGGTATTAAACATATCTGTCAACTATGTTGGGAAGTTATTTTGCTTAATTCTCAGGAGATGTACAATGTATAAAATAGCTCACTGATCAAAAGGCGTAGGTTATACGAAAAGGGAGATCAAAGTATAATCAGAGGGTTGCGATCTAAAATAAATATCGATTATAGTTAATTCTTTAAGTATGGAGTTATTTCGATGAAAACGATCGCTGTGGACGAAATACTTTTTCGCGTACCGCGCGAGTTTTATTTATTTCGAAAGTACGACATAAATAAATTTCCCAAATGTATATAAATTCATCGTTTACGCTCGTTAACATGTACCTCGTTTAGATATACGAGTACATAACGCACGCTGATGACTTTTCTCGTGTACATACAAGCTGAGTCGTTAATCCCGGCCACCGGAAATATATCAAAAACTAAATCCCGAAGAAAAAAATTTTTCCTATGAGAAGTTTAACCCTTTCGGTACGAGCACCGTGTCCCTCTGACACTCCCTCTGTACGAGGTGCCGCGCCAAAAATGCCCACAAAGCACGTGGTCAGTCCTCTTTCGTATGAAGATTTTCTTAAGCGTTAAATAAGAACAGTGTGTAACACAACACTTAATAAAACGGTGTTTTTTATAACAAGTGTCGTTCACAATTTTAATACTAAAAGATATTTATATAAAATTGTATTAATGATGCAAACAACACTTATATAAGATGATATACAAAATGATATACAAAACAATACATTTACATAAATGTCGGATATATCCGACGCTCGTCCACGCAGGGCGTCAAATGGATGCCGGATGTATCCGGCGTTTGTATCAAAAGGGCTAAGTCATCGAGGGCTTGATGCAGCAGTCACATCCTCTTTCGGTTTGCATTATGTTTTCAAGGTCATTTCAAGGTCAACTTGTTTTTCTTTCATATGGAAACAAATATTTTTTATTACAGATTCTTAATCTACGACCTAAAACAAACACCTTTTGTTTGAAACTTTTTACAATATAGAATTTACAAAGAAAAAAATATGCAGTATCGGCATTGAATTTCTTTGCTAAGTTGGATCTAAATTGTTTCGTCTCTTCAATATTCAGCTATTATTTAATTATTCATTCGGATTAGTAGTTTATTTGATACTGTTTTAATTAAATAATAATTTCATTTGTCAGTAATAAAATGACATTGAGTATGTTTTCTTTGAAAATTCAATATTGTAAAAAGTAGTGAATGAGAGAAAAATTGTTTTAAAGAAATGTTATTTGCCTTAAGTCGGAAATTAAGAATCTGCAATGAAAAATATATTTCCATTAAAAAAAATAAATTAGTCTTCAAAATGACCTTCAAAACATAATGCGAATCAAAAGCGGATGTGACTGCTGCATCAGTCCTTTCGTGACTTACACTTTTTATTTGAAACATTTTTTTCTCCGGGATATAGTTATTGAGATATTCCAGATGGCGGGGGTTGGCGCCTCACCCTGTATGCGCTTATAATACTTTGCTGGTAACTTTTATCGAATACATGTATGCATCTATAGCACTCAAAGGCTTAACGACTATTTATGACGTGCGCTTTACGAGCAGAACACACTGGAAATCTTGTTTATCACTTAATTGCATTACGTTTTAAACGCGTATAAGAGCCTCTAAGTATTATCTCACAGCAAAACATATTCGTGGTCATTCGGTGCAGCCTATTCGTTCTTCCATTCTTCGATTCGCGTTGTACAAATAAATGTGTCCGCTTGGTGCGTGGTTCAAATAATTAAAATGATTAATAAAATAATAATCATTAAAAATTGAAATAAGAGTTAAGAAATTGATTAAAATTAAGGCGGTGAATTATTCATATAAGAGAAGATATGCATTAAAAATAATCGGACACTGAGGTAACTGGAATTATTCTAAATATTATATTGGTACAAGAATAATTACTGTTTCTACCGTTATCTTTAATTCATTTCACCATCATTTACGTCACGACGATGCGTGTCATGTTCGATGACAAAATCCCTCATGCGTTGAAACCTTTCATGATTAATATTTCTGTCCTTTCAATTATCCGATATTATCAAACCTGTTTACAATAGTAAACGTAGATTTATACATAATAAATGTATATGATCGATAAACTTTCTATTAATCCTATAAATAGCTATATTTATTGTTATTTGTAGAATTTAATTAACAAAGTACACGATCCCTTATTTATATCGAGTAGTGTAGTAATATATTGAAATATATACTAATCGTGTGGATCTTTATGGCATAGTATTCATGAGAGTGACTCACGTTTGTTATGTTGGGATTGATACAACGAGCCTGACTTGTACTACTAATGATTGGACTATAATTAGTAGTCTCACGTGATATTATAGTGCAAGGCGTTAAAAATGAAAGATGTTATTTTTGTATGGATGTAATATGTATATCGTAGCAGAAAAGTAAAAATGTTGCTCGCCCAATCACAGTTTTACTATATATCAAACGTCTGACTAAAGTCCGCCAGCTTTTTTCTTTTTAAGCAGCGATAAAAAATATTTTATCCTGTTAACGAGCAAACAGGAAAATCTCCATGTTTAGCCCCCCGAACGTTGACGACCAATCACGGACATTTCCGTTTTTTTATTAGGAGAGGGTTGTCTATTGCGTACTGTAATAATCAATAAATGTTTGCAATTTCTAATTGTAATAATATAAAGAGTGTATGGAGTCAGTCGTATAAAACACAACTTGCGTTACCTCGATTGATTTTGCGTCAACTTGTAGAAGCTGGAAGATTCCAAATAAGTTTGATGCACATTTTGAACAATTATTATAAGACAAATATTAATTAAATACTATAATTAATTAGTATATTTTGTGTTGTTTCTGAAATATATTTAATAAATATATAAAATGTATAAAATAAAGAAAAAAAAAATATATATCATTTTCCGGTTAGATAAACAATATTTCTATAGATTCGCTTAGTTTCCTAAATCGTATCGCAAAACTATTAAATCATACCAATGCGATTTAAGTCTTATTAAAGTCTTAATTCCCTAATATTCAAACTGTTACTGTTTTATTTATTTATTATTGCTATATTCCTTTTTGAATTTTCCAAGCAAGAGAAAAAGAAAATAGAGTCTTTGGAGGCAGGAGCGTTGAAACAAGACAAAATATACTATTATTCAAAATGTTTGTAATATTTTTTACTTTTAAGTAACGGTTTCTAAGAGTTTATTATTTCAATTTGTTATATTTTATATTCATTATAGAAATTATTATGCTTATTTGCTTTGATATTGTTGTGTTTAAATATAATTTTACAAAATTAATTATATATTATACATTCAAACTAAAATTTATTACCAAATATAGTAGATACGATTTTGAAAAAACAGTAGTACAATATAGGATATGGGTGTCCTAAGTCGTACTTTTACAACGTTTTCTAAAATTACTCAAATCACTCTTAAAATTATGTTATACGTAGAATGTTTATTTGAAGGGTTTTTGCAAAGATAAAAGTATAATTGCAAACAAGAATTTTAGTAAAAACGTGTATTTTTTAATAGATATATAAAAAATTCCTTATGTAGTACGACTTTGCCAACTCTCCCGTATACGCAAGGTCCAACGAGAAAATGATAGGCATTAAATACCCGGTCGTCGACGTGTTAAATTCTCTGCCTTTGATTTAATCCTTTTTCTGATAGAACCTATCACCCGGATTGGTGAAAACGGAGATGACCGATATAGAGACGATGAATGGTATGATGCTCTGCGATATGTTGCCGCATATACAGGTGGAAGACATCGTCGAGGCACTCCTCTACGTGCTCGGAACGCCGCCGAAAGTGCAGGTGGGATATCTCTCACCAACTAGAAAGCCATCATATTTCCCGATAATAACTCGAGTTTCATATTTCTAGGTGCTCGAACTCACTGTCGCTGCACTTCACGAAGGACCACTCCTCACTCCTTCGTAGAAAGAAAATGATTAATGCTGTATTCTGAAATACACGTTTCTTAATAAAAACATTTTCGAAGGTATATTGAAAAATATTAGTCTCGGAATTCAAAAAAAGTTTGAGAAGCAAAAGTCTTCACAAAAATCCTATATAAAATGGCACGAAGCGCGATTATGTTTCTTTCGCTTTGCGCAGAAAAGTGCTTGAGAGTGCTATCTATCTAGTACCGAGTGACATAAACCGCAATTACGTTATCTTCCTACTTATAAACAGTAATGTCACCGTTAGTATTGCACTCGCGAGTACATAGCTCATGTTTTATGCCTATATTATCTTCCTCGAACCTAATCAAGCGTGTGTTGTGGTACGTAATGCGGTACGCGGCGTAGCTCCTTTGAGTGTAATCCACGGCTTAATAGTTTCTTTGTTTTCCGCGGAGAGAAATTGCGTGTCAGATTTGTACTAGCTATAACTCCCATGGAAGGGAGCTACGGTAGTGTAGTCGACAGAGGCTTCGACTTTCATGCAAGAGACTCGTGTTCAAATTTGGCCCTTATATATATATATATATCTTTTAATATTAAAGCTATAAACAACTTGATATAGGAAACACTGTTTTATTAAGCGCAGTTCTTATTTAACGCTTAGGAAAATCTTCATAAAAAAAAAGGACTGACCACGTGCTATGTATGAAAGGGTTAAATGTCTGTGACGCCTCACCTCGTGTTCGATTTGCTTCCTTTGTCTGCAGCTCCCTTTGTTCTTTCTTTCGAAGTCCCAATTTCTTGAAAATTTGAGATTTTATCTAGGACTAACGGGTAATTACTGTATTGACGTATTCAATTCGTCGTTGTTTTGCTTATGACAGTGGGAATCTCTGCTTAACACGTTGACGCCGGCGCAACCCACTGGTTGGTCATACTTGTCTGTTCCGTGGGGCGGTGTGACCCACCGATGGGTCATGCTCGTATATAAAAAAAATACGTGGTACAAAATTTTATTTTATTTTATTTATTCAACATCATATATTAACATTACAACATCATAAGCAAACATTCAGTACAAAACACATAACTTATAATTTAACTTATAAATTAAATATAAAAAAATATAATTATTTATTTGTTTTATGTAATGTTGTAAAACAGGCTAAACAAAGCGTCGGCTTTCCGTTACAATTACTGCAATAACTTGTTACTTTTTTTGCTTTATTCGTGGCGTACTGAGTACCCTTTGAGTTTGCTAAGCGTTTATAGCATTCTTTACATCGCTTTCTGGTTTTCCTCGCGGATCCTTCATACGAAGTTATTTTCGTTATTATTACTTCACTAGGGGGATTTCCAACATCCATCAACAGATGGTCAATAATTTTTTCTTTAAATTTAAAAATCTTGACACGTTTAGTTCCCCATTTTGTGTGAACGTACCACACATTTTCGAAACAAGTTCCGCATATCAGCTCTGTAACAAATTTTCTGTACCATTTCACTGTTCTTCGTAAACAATTATATGTATGACGACATTTTGTCGTATAGATTAACTCCTTTTTTAATATCATTGTAAGAAAAAACGGTGTCTGATTTTAATTCATCTTTTTTGCCATGGATAATAATGCACTCGTGATTCTTTGAAGTGGCTAACATGCACACTGTCCTTTTATCGGTCCACATTACAAATTTTATTCCGCTACGATTTTTAAACGGCATAATGTCGCCCTGTTTTTGTTTCTGCTTTGCTTGCGGTGGTAGAAATTTTCTATTTATTTTTACAGTACGGAAAATATATGTTTTTTCCTCAGAAGTTCCTCGGCCAAGGGAACACTTGTATAAAAACTATACGTAAACAATAGCCGCACTCTTGATGGTTTGGAACCCACTTTAAACAGTAGATCCTAGGCCAAATGACTTTAGCAGTCGGTGCCGGAAAAAAAATATCCGCACTCAACATAATTTACGATAAATGTTTTTATTACGTCTTAACATTATTTTCGTCCTGCATGTTCCTTATGAACGACGTTCGCCGTTCTCCGACGAACACGCGCGACTGTTTCTTTTTTCTGTACAAAGTCGAAAAATGTTCTGCTTCATGCTGTAATCGTCTCTTACAGACGTCTCTTATAAAAACTTGTCGACATCTATACGAAGCACCTAATGGGTATTATAGCGTAAAAATTGTGTTGAACAGTGTAATTTGACGCCGTGCCACCCCACGAAACGGACCGCGAATTCAAGCGCCGCCGCACGGAAAAAACCAAGAAAATCCGCGCCGGCGTCGACGTGTTAAATAGTATTTCGATAGAACGGAAAGAAAAATAGGCATTAATAAAATCTATGTGTGTAGTCAGTCCGACTTTACAGATCGACGGGCTGATAGTTTTAACCATTAACACTGATTGTTATGGACGCATATATGCATATAACGAACATTTTCTATATTGGGGTAGGCAACTTTTTTCATCGCCGGGCCAATTTCAATTTTCATATCACAGCGGAGGCCAGAACAAATTCACCTTTGCGGTCGTAGGTGTCTCGGAACAAATTAATGATTCAGTGTGTACAATCTATTGGGTGAGTGCAAAAGTTCGTGCTGAGTTTGTGAGTAAAAGTCACACAGTGAGTAGGCAAATAAAAGTCTTTATTCAATGTATGATATATTCTCCATTGTTTCCTATAATCTTCTCCCAACGTTCTGGCAGCTTATGGATGCCTCTATCATAAAAACTGCGCGGTTTAGATTCGAAGAACGAAGAGACGCCGTTTTTTAAAGCCTCCAAAGAGTCATAGTTTTTTCCATTCAAATAATTTTGCAATGACCGGAACAAGTGATAGTCAGATCGTGCGATATCAGGAGAATACGGTGGATGCGTTAGGACATCCCATTTCAGGCTCTTCAGTTTGCGCAGCGTCTTTTTCGAAACGTGTGGTCTGGCGTTGTCGTGATAAAAGACGACTCCCTTGCGATTTGACAAAATCGGACGTTTCTCTTTAATTTCTCGATTCAGATTGGTTAATTGGCGACAGTAATTGTCACGAATCAATCGTTTCACCAGCGGGGAGAAGCTCGAAATAGATTATGCCCTTGCAATCCCACCAAACAGAGAGCATTGCCTTCATCGGGTGCAAACTAGCCTTTGGCATTGCGTCACCATGCTCACCTGACTGTTTCCATGTCCGTTTGCGCTGAATATTGTTGCAGAGGATTCATTTCTCATCGCTCGTCACTAATCGATTCAAAAACGACTCGTTATTGAGCCGCCCGAGTGAAGAGACGGCTGCAGAAATTCGCTTGATTTTGTTCTCCTCGGTCAGCTAATGGGGCACCCATACATCAAGCTTCAAATTGAATCCCATCTTTTTTAAACGCCGAAAAGCGGTTGATCGGTCAATGTTTAGTGTTGTAGCAACTTCTTCTGTTGAAATTCGTGGATTATTGAGCACTAAAGTACGCATCGTCATCAATTTCAGAAGGTCGACCAGAGTGTGGCTCGTCTTCAAGGTTAAATTTTCCGCGCCGAAATTTAGCAAACCATTTTTCCACAGTTCGTTTAGCTGGTGCTTGATCCTGATAAACATCCTGAATGTTTCTTACGGCTGCGGCAACGTTTATTTCCTTCCGAAACTCGTAAAGCATAACATACCGAAATGCACCTTATCGACACTCATTTTTAAGTGATATTTCTTGAAGCAGTTTGTATAAAAACAAATGATTTTTTTTTTAATAAAAGCTGAAGACGTCACCTTTCCAACGATATATAATATGTAGATGGAAGTATTAATGACAACACTTTACGAGGCTTATAACTACATCTATTGAAACTCCGCACGAACTTTTGCATTCACCCAATATTTGCAGCATTGTCATGTGCGAGCTAATTGAATTATATGAAACTTTACACTTTGTAGTGGGCCGGACTCGATAACAACATGGGCTGGCGGTTGCCCATGTCTGATGCAGGTTATAAACGCAAATGCGTGCCCGGCGAAGGCTTTGGTTATTTATTATGGTCTCATGCGTATGTTTGGCAATTTTTTGTACTACACATGTCCAACACTCGCAGAAATTGCAGTCGTAATTATTGGATTGACATATTATCATATTACACTTGTGGTGCATGTCACTTTTATATCATCATTCGTGTCTGTCAATACCTTAAACATTTGCAGCATAAGAATTTGTTACAAGAGAAAACAGTGACTTGAATCTAAATAATAAAATACAAGCAGCGCACAAATATATTCCTCTGTCATCCTATTCGGAAGTTAGAAAATCGCCTGAACAACGGGATAATTAGATATAGAAGAAAAAATAAATGGCAAAAAAAATTTTAAACATGTATAGCTGAGGAGGATTTAAATTCAAATTCCAAATTAGAGAAAAAGTATTCAGTCACCAGTGGCCGCATCCGCGAGCCGCATTTTATTCCCGCGAAGCACTTCAACGTGAAACAAGCCACAGTCAAAGGATTAATCTAGAGACGCGCCTTCACGTCGTTTATCAATCAAGTACTTAACAGGTTAAGCATGGGCGTAGAGCATATTTTTTTGTCGTTAAGGTCGATAAACTATTTTGCTACTCATGTATACAAGTAGCTTGCCTGCAGAGCCTGAAGAAACAAATAACTTGCATAAATTGCAAGAGCACAAGAAAAATGGATGTGTGGTTTTGCTATGCCAATAATAAAGAACAGTTCGATAGAGATATAGCTCAAAATAAGTGAGTCACAAGCAAGTCGTACTGCCCAGTTTGTGATAAGAATTATTTTGTTCCATGTTCTTTTTCTATTCATAATGCAGAAAAAAATGTAAAAATAAGGTCAGGTTTTGTTCTATATATATTTTTAAACTGTATTTACTTTAACTATCAAAAATAAATAATTATTTCCTAATATTTATTATTTTGAAGTTTTGCTATCAATTATCATGAAATATACTACAATTAGGAAACATGCATAAATATTCATGACCAGGTATTATAAATTGTTCGTACAGACGGTGGATCTCAAATGTCTATCTATTTTAACATTGTAATGAGGCACATAGTAAAGTCACGTCGTCTCATAGAATTTATGAGGTAAGGCATTCATTGATGTCACGTTGGTCAAAATAGTGCAGCCAGTGAAGCATTAATCCTTTCACCATGTGGTAAAATTACGAAATCTGTACCAAAAAATGTGAAGAAATGTGTATCATGTGTACCTTGTTAGTAATTAATCCGTATATGGTAGATTTTAAAACACGGACTACATAAACCGACGTTGCAATCCTACATTTATAATTGTCGTGTCATTACTACCACTATAATACATGTTGTGCATAACAAAAATACAATTTTATGTAGTACGTGACAACGATTTTTAGAACTGATGTAGTACTAAACTCTGGTGCGAGGGCTTGTGTATACATACTAAATACAAAACTAAACCAGATCTTTCTTCAGTTAGAATAGCCTTAGGGAACAATGGAAGCAAAGCATCTAGCCACAGACTTAGATATCGGTAGACCAAACAATTTGAACACGCTTACACGTTTTTCAAATTAAATTCGTCCTGTTGCAAATAGAATTCACCCTTTTGCAAATAGAATTCATCCTTTTGCAAATGGAATACACACTTTTGCAAATCAAGTACTTTTACACATATATTATATTTAAAAAACGTCAAATAATGTTAATTACATTACATACATTACATAGTAAGAAATCAAAAACTCTGTGATAAAAAATTGGAGGAGGATAATCTGGACGAAGTTTGGTTCATTTTGGACAAAGCAAGTAATCAGAAGACGCAGAAAGTGCGTAATCTTGTTGGTCAGACGAGACACACTCTAGTTTTTCTACCACCATATTCTCCAATGCTGAATCCTATCGCAGAAGTCTTTTCCAAAATCAAGTTTAGTGCAAGAAATATGTCAGCTGATCTTTCGAATTAGCAAAAATTGGTATAATTATTATGTGAATCTGTATGTCAAGTTACCAGTTGCTCCTGCAGAAGGACCGATAAACGATCCTCCTTTTACTATTGTTATTAATAATAACATCGAATTACTGAATTATTTACACAGTTTTCATATCTACTACCTTCATCTCCATGTGTAATTATGTAATTGTATGAATTATAATAATATTTTTAATTTCTTAATATGTATTTAACATTATTTGATGTTTTCTAAGTGTGATTGCATATATAAAAGTATTTGATTTGTAAAATTTTGAATTCCGTTTGTATAAACGTAAATTCCATTTGCAGAAGGATGAATTTAATTTGAAAAACCTGTACCTTACCCGTGCGTGGCACGAGATAAGCTGTATGCTACTTGACGCTCTGCCCGCGACTATCAGGGGATAAACTGTTTGATACTTGACGCTCTGCCCGTGACCGTCACGGGATAATACCATGCCACACCAAAACGAACGTGTTAAAGTCTGTTTATGAATAGAGTATTCTGTACTCTGTATCCCATTAATTAAACTCGATGATGTATACGCCGATTGTTGGCTAAGCTTCGTTCTTTACTTTATTCTTCTTCTCTCGGTTGTGAATATTTGTGCCGCACGTTGCACAAGGTTTTATTTATCAGCTGAACCAACACCGGGCAGCAGCTGCTGCACTCGTAGATTATACGAGAAGTGCAAGTCACTTCTTCACCCTGATATAACATGGTTCTATACTGCGTTACGTAAAAGCTGTTCTCAGTGAAGTAGGCTTCCACAAAACGTAAATTCCTATAATGCGTCAGAAATATTGTGCCTACTACTTTTATGTAACACAACTCTTCGTGCAACGCGTCAGAAAGTAAAATAGGAATTACCTGCATTTGAGCATTAAATCTACTCATTAATTCGTTTTAATGTTTTTTTTTATCAATTACATATATATGCCACTTATGCAGTTTTCAGATACCATTCTTTTTGATAAAACAGAAAATAAATTCAGCGTAGTAATAATCATTTCAAACACGTTGCTGTAGATGTCAGTGGAAAATTTCCTACAATATGAATTTATACACCGCGTAACGCATCAACCACGTTACACAGGATTCTACTATACGGTTATTCGACAGACTCGCGGGTATTCTCGGATATCTAAATCAAATCACGTTTATTTTTCTCCATTTAATCGTACATGTGCGGCGTAAAAAGACGACAGCCCTGAGAAGTAGCCTTAGAAATGACTCTTCTCTTTCTTTATCTACCTGTTAGATTAAAAACACGAACTTCTCGTAAATTTACTTGAAATATAGATACAATACGTTGGAAGTTTTATCACGAGTGTTGAGACAGTATGTACGGCAGCAGTCCGACTTGGTGAAGCGTCCGATAAATAGTCATCGTACCCCCCCATCATTCGCTTCCTGTCTACTTTATAACGAGATTCGTTTGGCTAACGCAGCAGATTAGAACGGTCCGTCCAATGAACAGGATTTATACCGTGATCTTTCCTATAGTTGCACATCCATAGTTTTCCTCATTTAATTCTTGTAGAATACTACCGACATAAACCTTAATTGTCATTCTCTCTTTTTTCCAACCTTGCTGTGCAATAGCTGAAAAATCTGTGTAGATTCTCTTCCCAACTTTTGCACGGTCGTAGAATCGATATAGACTGTTTCTTGCAACTTTTATACAATAGCTACAGAATTCACACCATAGACGTGTTTCTTCTCTCCTCTTTCTCAATAACTCTACAAGCTTTAAAATCAGCACAAGTCCTTTTTATCTCTTCCGCAAAATTTTTCTGGAAGATCGTAGAATTTGTATAGATCGATCGATCGGGAAAGGATGGACCGTTGGGCGAATAAAGTGGCGATCGTGACGGGTGCCAGCGCGGGTATTGGAATTGCGATTGTAGAAGCCCTAGTCAAACAAGGGTTGACAGTGGTAGGCGTAGGGAGGAGGGTAGAGCTGATACGCCAGTTGGCCTCAAGACTTACCTCTGAGAGAGGCAAACTGTACCCAATGGCCTGCGATGTAACCAAGGAAGAAGACATCCTAAGTGTCTTTCGGTGGGTCGAGGAGGAACTCGGCGGTGCTGACATCCTCGTTAACAACGCAGGAATAATTCACTCCCAACCGATAACCGGTACGAACACGAGAGAAATTTGACACTAAGTAGAACTATTCGAATGTACCGTTTCATGCGACGCAAAAATTATTTAACACATGAAACGCATTATTCTACAGGGTAACTCAAAATGATACACATTTCAAAATTATTGTTGTACTCTCCACCATATAATAACATAGCGCACACTAAAATGTTGTTTCTGCAAATCATACAAACTATTCAAAAAAACACTGTATTTGGAATCTGTGTTTCGTTCATATTTCAGTTTTGGAAATCAAATTTTAGTTTTGTGTTTCGTTTCGTCCGTCATTCGGAGTTGTTGAGAGTTTAGGACTGTTATTATTTAAACTAGTGATCGATATTGATTAACAGTCGAGGAAAAGATAAAGATTTCAACACCTGAATGAGTAGACATGATGCTGCTCCATGGGAAGATTTGCTCCAAAGTAAATAATTTCTTGTGGCCAAACTTGTCGTTTTAATACAATATTGCTTTCCCCGTTCGGCAATTGACTTTTTCGTTACGCGCAATATATTAATGTTAAAGAAAAAAAAAACGGAGAACAGTAAAGAGTAAATGACTCCAGTTGAATAGTGTAATGGATAGAAGAATGGAGCGCCTTTAATGATGCAACGTTTAAAATATTTGTAAGAAGTTACGTGCTAGTAATTCTTTACTCTTTATACGGAGAATAACGGCCTCAAAAAATATTCCTTAAAGATAGCACCACTGAAAAACTTCACGAGATAATGAACATAAATGTGATCGCCGTGGCTGTGTTCATCAGAGAGGCCGTAAAGTCAATGAAGAAGCGCAAAGCGAAGGGCCACATCCTTAATATCAACAGGTAATTTCAATTGGGATAATTCGCCTATCTCGCCCCTTTAAAAAATATTAAGAGATTACGTTTATTCCATTTCTTACGTCATCGGATTAATTTTCTCTTCATTATTATTATTTTTAATGTAGATACTAAGGCTATCTATCAATTGTAGTTTAAAAATATTCCAATCAAATCTCAGGAGTTATAAAGTGTATGAAATAATTCATCAATTTTAAGGAATTTTAGATGGATTAAAACTTGTGGAACACACGAGAAACATTATAATAAAATTATTAATTAACCGGGAATTTGCAGTAACGTATTCCAAAAATTTTCTTAGGATTTCTTCTTAAATTAATGGAATATTGTAAATCAAAGTTTACCAAGCTATCAAGCTAGTAGATTGTATCTGCTCTTTTCTTCTCCATTTAACGTGAGATAAAAAAGAAACGCGAAAGTTCTGCTTAATTTTCAATACGATAATATTACTAACCCTCTTTTCTTTATAATTTCACGCCCTTACCGGGAGAAAAAAGAACATATAAAACTGATGCATCGCTTGATCACTGACAACTGGCCTTTCATTTCTAGAAAGAAACGATAGAGTTGCCTGAATAATCGAACAGATTATCTAAAGCAATTATTCATAAACCGATTACAAATTTGTCCAACAATTTGCCTCCATAATGCGTTTCAAGTTGGACGTTTTGTAAAACAGAGGTCATAAGACCAATTTATATTCGTTTTAAGAATAAATGTCTTAGATAAGATATCGAGTAATGCATATGCTTCAAGTTCAAACATATTATATATTCATTCACAAGGAATCACTTAACGACCGTCGAGCATATTTTTGATTTACAATAATCTACAAACCTGGTAATCATTAATAGAGCTGACTTGAAAAGGAGCGCGTAAAGGAGACGTTAGCTTCAAGTAACTGAACGTTATGGAAGATTAAATCAGTTAATAATGTGAGATAATCCTTGATAGCGTTGCCGGACATTGTGCAGCGATAATCAGGATTCCCTTGAGTCTTTACCCGGCGAGCAAGTATGCGGTTACGGCGCTTACCGCCTCTGTTCGCAACGAATTATCGGCAGCAAAGCTCGACATAAGAATCACGGTGAGACTCTTTGCTCTAGGCACCTTGATTGTTGACTAAGATACGCCTTTTTCGATAGAGCATCAGCCCCGGAGCCGTAGACACGGACATGCTCTTTAAGGCAATAGGCCAGAAGGACATTGCCGAAGCGATGGCTAAGTTGAAATCAAAGGACGTTGCCGAGGCGGTCATTTACGCCCTTTCAGCGCCCCCAGGAGCGGAGGTAAGGTCCTCAAATGATTAGCTCAAGTTATAAAATTATTTACGTTTCTGGGAATAAATTATCATGCTAAAACGGAAACTATACACAATTTTCTAAATATCCTTGCACAGGAAGATATCTTATAAACAAAACATTACAAAAAAAAATGTTTCGGACAAGTTTCAAGATTTTAACCACTTGCGCTGGAAAGGCGTGCCACACACATCGTAATGCTTTTGTCACAGAATCGCCAACGATGTGGTATGTACGTTGTCATACGATTGTCACAAAAAAAAAAGAACGACGTGCATGGCACGTCGGGTGGGATTGTTTACTAGAGCACAGAGCATCATGCTCTATATTCCCTTCAAAAATCTATAATAAGTCCTAGGTCGATAATAAATTAGTTTAGAAAATATAAATCTTTTCTCGATTTCTCTGAGGCATCAAACACTATGTGACGCCTCCCAGCGAATTACCCTGGACCGTTCTGGTACACGCGTTGGTGAATTTTTTACCAGCGCAAGTGGTTAAAAGTGTTTTCAAAGATGTAGTACTGCTAGTGTAACATTATCATGTCAACAATAGCATATAACATGTTTGATTGCTTCGAAATTATCAGAAGATCCTGGACATGATACGATCCAATAATATTGAATTATCCGGGAAGTTTTGCGCGTTTTAGTAGCTCGGCCAACAAATACTATGTTTTTATGCCGAGCTCAATACAGAGCCGTGTTTGGTAATTAGGGTGTTTTCATGGATAATGACTCGGATTTCGACGCGATAATCCAACATTAAAATATCGCTTCATCAATGAAAGCAAATTTTCCCACGTAAAGGCCCGGTGAAAATAATACTTCAAGCACAGGCCAAAGTTTTTTTCTCTTTCAGGTGTGTGAGATTACGTTGGTGCCTCACGAAGGAAGCTCAACCAGCAGTAATCCGGCGCCCTGGAGGAATTGACGGAGTTTAGGAACCTTTGCGCGATATATGTGTGTGTGTATATTTTTTCTGGTAGAAGATTAAAATTTACTCCCAAAGAATAAAGGGAGATCACGTTTCCTTAAAGAAACATCGCATATCCCTCGGGCCTCTCAGCTCGTCGTCGCCGACTCTGTAGAAAATCTGGCGGAAAGAATAATTGTGAAGACAACAGAGATAGGCGAGAACCCGGGGATATATAGCCATTATCCTTTCTCCTAAGAAAAATAATCAAAATGTACAGATTCTCCCACGGCGAACGTATCAGTACTTTGATACACAGGCATGGCAGTCGGCACTTGGCAGGAATGTGTCCAAGATGCGAAGTGTCTCCGCTTCTCGCTCCCACTGTTACTCATCCATCACATGTGCAGCACCTTTGGTGTACTGTAAGACATCGATAATTTATTGAGAGCCTCGTTCGACTGTGAAGTCGAAGAAAAGATCGCCAGCTTACTGACCTTTTCCCCCAAAGCCAATTCAGTAGTACGCTTGACTGGCTCTGCACTTCCCGTGCTGGAATTTCAAGCAAGTCGTTTGCTTGTTTAGTAACGATACCGGTCTCAGAGACAACTTAAAAAAGGGAGTACTCGCTCAACTGGGGAGGGGGTACCTACAGAGGGTGTAATTGGCATTGACGAGCCTGGCAGCGGCTTCTGGGGGTAATGTACTGAGGACGTCCTTGTGCGCTAACAGGGACATTTGCTGTGTATGCCTGAGCTCCCTCTCGTCTTTCAGCCTTACGTCCTTCGCATGGCTGACGGTCTGCAGCTGCGACAGTCTGCAGGGGGAAAACTAGCTTGTAGCTGAGGAGCAGTGCATTCAAGGGTGCAAGGTACAAATTCTGAGGTCGAAAAAGATTTGAGGACCACGTGGGGATATCTACTGATAAATTATAAAGCGCGTAATAGGATGAATAAAGCAAAACAAACAGCGATAAACTCACTTGAGGGCTAAGGCATCTCCTCCATCTTCCTTCGAAGGATTGTCCACTGCCTCTGTGGCGACTTCCGCGTGCTCGTGCAATTCAAATGGCAAGACGTGCTCCGTTGGAACGTCCTCCTTCGTCGTCGTCATTGTAGTCATCGTTCTACGCAATTCTTCGTTTATCCTGATGGCGTTAGAGAGTCGAAGCTGTAGCGTGTCCCTTTCCTCCAGTAATTGCATCAGTTCGTGAGTTAACTCCTCGCATCTGACATCCCTCTGATGAAGCATGTAGAGTGCCACGTCGCGCTCACTCATTGCGCTAGCCAGTGCCACATTTTCTGTGTTTGGAGTTTCCAATGTCGCTGAACCTGGAGCAGCTTCACGGTCTTTTACACTTTCTTTAAGGTGCTTCTTCAGAGTAACCAACTCCTCCTCCTTAGCCTCGGCCTGAGCTCTGAGCTCTAATAGTTGTTTGTTCTTCTCTTCGGATAACAGAATTAGCTCCTGAATTTTAATTTCTCTCTCTTGCAACTGCGTGTACAGACTCTGTGTTTCATTCTCTTGTCGGGATTTGTCCTCCATCAAAAACTTCAGTCGCTCCTGCACTTCCTCCATCTCCTCGTCTCGCTTTCTAAGCTCGGAGAGAACCTTCTGCCTTTCCTCGACCAACTTTTGATCATCAAGCTGGCTCGAAGAGTCTCCTTTTTCCAAGCAGGCCTGTTCTAGAGCAGCTTCTATCTTTGCCTTCTCCTCATAGAGGCAGTTTAGCATATCTTGCATCTCCTGAATGAGCATCGGATAAGTGTTCTCGCTGAGGACATACTTCAGGTGCTCGATCTCTTCCTGTTTCGCCTCCATCTCCTCCTTCAGGGTGTTCAACTCGCTTCGCAGGTTCTGATCTTCAACTTCGGCTAGTAGCTCGTCTTCTAGGTAGGTGCTGCTCTTTGACAGCTTTTCTAGTTCTGCTTGTTTTTCCTCCAACTTTTGATTGGACGTCTCCAGAAGGGCATTTTTGTTTTCCAAGGCTTTGGCTGTCTCTAATAACCGCTGATTTTTGTCCATTAACTCGGAAGTCAACTCCTGAATCTGCCGGTTCAGTTCGTCCCTTTGAGTCACAGCTATCATTAGTTCCATCGAGAGCAACTTTATCTCGTTGTTCGACTCCTGGCATTGATTCTTGTTCTGCTGTAACTCTAGATCTATCTGGTTCAATTTAGACTCTTTCTCCATCAATGCAGCTTGCAGATTCCTCAATTCCCGTTGCAGCCTACATATGTGCATCTGGTTCCCCTCGGTCAAGAGTGTCATATCCTGCTGCTTTTCAAGGAAATCTTGGTCGTTGCTGTCCTGCAGAGTAGACAGCCACCCAGAGAGATCGCATATCTCCTCTTCTTTCGACTCAAGACTCAAGGTGTGCGTTTGCGTCGCTTTGTTTAAAATTACTCCAATTGCCTCGACGTTCTGCTGCTGAACTAGTTTGTCTTCGTCTTTCTCGTGTCTGGACATTTCAATCTTCTCCCTGATTTCTTCCTGCTCCTGGTTTAAAGCTTTAATCCTCTCACTCAGCTCCATCTCTTTCTCTTCCTGCTCCACATACTGGCTCTGCAGCTCCAACTTCAGCTCTGCCACCTCCTGAATCCTTGCATTCAATAATTCAGTAACCTCTGCCACAGAAGGTCCAGAATCTGTGGAAAATCTGCGTTCCTTTTCTAGGTTGTGCAGACGTTCTGTTAGGTTTTTTATGTGAACGTTTGCCTCCTCCAACTGTTTACGTAGCTCCTGGTTCTCCGACTCAAACTGCTGGATTCTGAGACTTGTCACCACTTCCATTTCCTGGCTCTTTTCTTGCATCACGTTCACACGCTCTTGAGCCTCCTTCAAGCAATCCTCATACTCCCTCTTTAGAATTTTGTACTCTTCCTTAGAGTCCAGAAGAGCTACCCTGTATTCTTCCTGGATGGTCTCTTCTCTTGTTCGCAGTTCCTGCACCAACATTTCTAGTTGATTCTTTTCCTTGGATAAAGCTTCTACCATGTTCATCTCTTCTTGAAGAGCAATCCTGTTTCGTTCTTTTTCGTCTTGATCATTGTTGTCTTGCTGCTCCTCTTCTGCCTGTTCCTCTACAGATCGTTTAACCAACATCTTGGGTTCCTCCTGTGCACGTAACTTGACCAGGAGCTCCTGGTTTTGTATACGTAACACCTCTAGATCCATATCTAACCGCTCCTTTAACTGCACATGTCTTTCGTTTGAAGCGGTCAGCATGTCTAGCCGCTTGGAGAGTGCCTCCCGCTCCGCAACAGCCCTTAAACGTTCCTGCTCAACCTCCCTCAGGGCTGTCTCCAGGTTATTCACCTGCAATTTGAGCTCCTCCTCAATTGCAGAGTCCAAGTCGCAAAGTTTCGCATTCTGCTGCTGCTGTTGCAGCTTTTCCACCTGAAGTTTGTACTCCTTTAACTTCCTTACAAGCTTCCCGCTCCTTGTCTGTGCAATACCATTCTCCTCCTCTAATTCCTTTACCCGGGTCCTCAGTTTTTCCACCTGTGTTTGCAGTTGCGACTCCTCCCCTAAGCTCTCGCCAAAGATCTTTACAGCATCAAACAGTTTGGGTGCCTCCTCTTCCTCCGATTTGCGTGTCTCTATCTGCATTTCCACAGTTGTTAGATTCTCTTGCTGCAAGGTGCTGTCAAGAGGGACAAAAGTTTGCAACTTTTCAGCCAGCTCTTCATTTTCCATTATGGCTACTGCTAGCTTTGTACAAAGTTGTTTGCAGCAGGATTTTTCTTGACTAATTGTTGTCAAATTTTCCTGTAGGATGATGTTGAGGGCTTTTAGGTGGTTGAATAATTTTGCATTTTCTTCCGTAACAAGGATTAACTTCATTCTGAGTTCTTCGGCACATGATTTATCCTGGTTCATTGTCATTAGATTTTCTTCCAGAGTGGTGTTAAGGGCCTCCAGGGCTCGCAATTTTTCAACCATATCTTCGTTTTCTTTCGTAATCCAAGCTAGTTTTGTCAGCAACTCTTCTGCACAGAACTGAGCCTCTTTCTTTTTCTGTTCTGTCATCGTTATATTTTCTTGTAGAGTACTATTAATGCTCTCCAGAGCTTCCAATTTGTCGATCAGCTTTTCGTTTTCTTCCACTATCTGAGTCAATTTTGCCTGAAGCTCTTCTGAGCAGGATTTATCCTCTTTTTTCTCATAATCTAGTGTTGTCAGATTTTCTTGCAAAGAAGCATTGTCGGTCTTCAGAACTTGCAACTCACTCGCCAACTCGACGTTTTCCTTCACTATTTGGGCCAATTTTGTCTGGAGCTCTGTGGTATAAGACATACTCTCTTTCTTCTCTCGTTCTGCTTCTACCAAATTCTCCTGCAAAGTGGTGTTGAGGGTCTCCAAGTATTGCAGTTTGTCAGACAGCTCCCCATTTTCCTTTGTAACCTCAACCAGCGTTGTGCGAAGTTCACCAAGGATGGCGTTGTATTTCTCCTCCTTCTTTTCCTGCTCTTCCCCTAGCGATTGACGCATCTGCGCAAAGTTTGCTGCAGAATTAGCCAGCTCGTTATCAAGGTTTTCAATCTCAGCTTCACGTTCTTGTAATCTGCCTTCAAGGGCCTGGACTAGGGCCTGGCACTGCTCACACCGCTCACAACGACCCTCCTCTACTGCCTCCTTGGCATTACTCGCTGCTTCCTTCTGGAGAGTCTCAATCATTGTTTGCCGTTCCTCAGACTCCTTGCGCACTTCCTCCAGCCTCTCATCTATCTGCGCCTGCTTTGAAACCAATAGGCCGTTCTCTGCCTTCAAGTGGTTTATCAGAGTCAGCTGTTCTACATACTCCTTTTCCATCACTTCCATCCGTACACTCAACTCCCGTGCCTTTTCCGTCACTTCTTCCAACTCCACACGCTTGCTCTCTTCCTCCAGAGCAATGCGATCACGCCACAACTGGTACTCCTCACTGAGCTTTTCCCTAGACTGCTTTTCTGAAAGAAGATCGCCGCAGCAGGAGTCTAATTCTTTCCGCAGTTGAGTAACCTCTGCCCTTTCCTTTTCCAAGGAGAATATCTTGTCACTGGCAAGGCTTAGTTCCTTTCGCAACTGCTCTAAGACTGTGATAGACTCGTGATTCTCCCTCAAGGAGACATCTAGCCGGACTTCCAGCTCGGATATCCTCCTTTCCTTCTCTCCAATCGCACCTTCTACCTCCTGGATTCTCTTGTTTTTAGCCTCCTTTTCATCCTTTTCTGTCGTCCACTTTTCTTCTAATTCAGCCACACGAGTTTCCAGCTCCTGGCAAGCCACTGTCTTTTTCTTCAAAGTCGCTGCTATCTTGCGCATCTTGGCCACTTGTGCTTGCATCCTCTCCTCTGTCAGCTCCAACTTTTTTCGACTAGCTGCTTCTGCAGTCTCCTTCTCCGTCAGCAAATTCTTTAACTCTTCCACCTCCTTAGCCTTTGAGCTGGACTCCTCAAGCAAGCCTTCTATTCTCTCGTTCTGCATGCGCTGGTCTTCTGCATGCTTTTCTTTCACCAGCTCCAAGCTCCTGTACACTTCCCTTAATTCAGAACGTAGCTCCTCGACGTATTTTCCCTCTTTCTCCAGATTTAAACTTTGCTCCCAGTTACGTTCTGCTTGCAGAGTCATCTCTTTCTCCGCCTCTACTAGCCTGCTCTCCAAATCTGCCACCTGGTCCATCTTCTTCGATAACTCATTTTTAATATTGTGCTCCCAAGCAGACAGATCATTTAGTTTTTCCCGCAAATCAACACCTTCCTTTAAGGCATCCTTTAGCTGGATCTCTGATGCCTCCAGTAAATTGCTTCTGTTTGCCAGTGACTCTGCTAATTTATTATACTCTTCTAAAGGCTTAGACCTTTGTAGGCTGAGCCGCAATTTTTCGTTTTCTCCCATCAAAGTGTTTGTCAAAGCTTCCCTTTCTATAAGTAGGGCATTGCCAGAGTCTAGTTCTCGTTGCAGAGAGTCCAGAGTAACAGTCAAATTTGTTAGACGATCTTGCTCCTCCTTCAACTGCTGTTCACGCTGCAGAAAACGTTCGTGTAAAATGACCAACTGTTGCTCTTTAGAGGAGAGATCATCCGTGACCTCTTGTAATTTGGACTCGAGATCCTTCAGTCGATCGTTCAGCAGACCGTTAGTTTCGTTCCCCTTTTGAATATCTTCGAACAGTCGTTCGTTTTCATAGCGCAGTTGCTCAAGGCCTTTCTCAACAGAGGCTTTGCTAGCCTCCAACTGGTCAATTTTTTCTTGCATATCACTGCACTTTTGTCTCCATTCCTTCAGTTCACTTCTTGCGTCCTTCAGGTCACGCTCCAGAGCTTCTCGTTGCTGGGCAGAGGCAGTCTCTAAGTGTGACATTATCTTCTCTTTCTCCTGGAGCTCCTGCTCCTTGTTTGCTAGCTTCATTCTCATTTCTTCCAGAGCAGAGGACTGCTCCGCTATAGATCTCCCACGCACCTCGATGTCCTGTTCTAGGGATGCTATAAGTTTGTTCCGTGCCTCCTCTTCCTTCTCCATTCTTTCTCTGGTTTCTAAGATTTTTTCAAGTTTTGAAATTAAGTCATCCCTCTGGTGCGTCACTTCTAGCAACTGCTCCCTCAGAGCCTCCTCTGGCTCCTCAATCCTTCTTATTCTTCTCACAATCCCTGAAGACTCCATCTCTTCTACCTTGACCTTCTCTTCCTCAATTTGCTCTGGCGGTATACGCTCAAAGGACTCAGTGGAGCCTGTGTCCGAAGATGCTTTTTCCTCTGGTTTGGTCAGCCTGGCTGTCAATTCCTCATTTTTTTTAGACAGTTCCTCGATCTTTCTGATGAGGTCCTGCTTGTCGGCCTCCTGGATCGCCTCAAAGGATCCAGTGGAACCAGAGTCAGAACTAGCCTTCTCCTCCAGCCTGGAGAGTTTTTTATAGAGCTCCTCGTTTTCTTGGCGTAGATTCTCCAGCTGCCTCAGAAGTTCCTCGCGCTCTGGTCTGCTTTCTGTTTCAAGCTGCTCTTCCAGCTCCACGACCTTCATCTCAGCGGTTACACGGAGATTCTCGTACTCAGCGTTTTCTAATTCGAGAGCAGAAATTTCCTGCCTAGCTGCGTGGAGCTCTGGAATGGAAAGAAAAAATGGAAGTGCATTGTTGCGCACCACGTGTTTAAAATGAGTGCCCTGGATTGCAGCAATACACAGCGACAATTATGGGGCCACGGCTCATCATATCAACAATCTACATATCTATCATTCTTTGTAAATTTGTGCTTTGTAGATTGAAAAAATCTTATTGATAATCAGCCGGGGCCCGTGCAATCCTCGACATAAATACTTGGTAAATTACCTTGGGTAAGGTCTAATTTTTGGTTTTCTAGCGTGGTGATTGCTTCAACATGCCCCTGAATCTCTTTAGCCTGAGTGAACACCTTACTTTCAAGTTCTGTTACTCGCTCCTTCCAATTCCCTGTTGAGGCTGCATAAATTATACAGTTTGCCAATAATGCACAAAGACTGCTATGTATGTGCTGGTAAGCATTTGCTCCTTTATTTATTTTTCAGGAGAAAGTTACACACTTGTTTTGGCCCTGACCAGAGGTACACTGACTGATAGCCAGAACAATGAAGGAAAAAAAAGCACCAAAAAAGGGAGGAGTCCACACAACTTGGCAAACTTTGACGAGCAACTGGAGGCAGGAAAAAGGAGAAGGGAAGAGCAGAGCACCACCACCAGGAGATTTGTTTTTGTTCCTCTTTGCTCGTCTTAGCTCCTATTTCAAGGGAGCATAGGGATAAAGCAATAAAGATAGCACATTGAGAAGACAAGGAGCGCCTACCTTTGAGCTCGTCAAAGTCTACCAGGCTCAGCTGTAGGTTACCTTTCTCCTCCTCTAGCAATGCTACTTGGTTCCCCAGCTCGAGCAGCTCTGCATTCACCTCGGACACCTACACAGATAACAGAATCATATGTCAGAAATGGAAGCACAAGCCAAGCATAGTGGAGACAAGCTCACCGTTTCTAAACCTGTCCGTTGCTTGTGCAGATCTTCTACCTGGTGCAACTGGCTCTCCAAGTCAGCAATTCGCCTTGAATATTCTTCCTCCATGGTGTGCAACTGTAACTTGGACTCGTCCTCAAGTAGGCGATGTGCACGTTTCAGTTCATCCACCAGACCTTCCAATTCAGCCACCCTCTTATCCTCTCCTTGCTCGTGCAGCGCTTGCTCCAGTACAGATATCCTTGCATCCCTCTCTGCCAGCTGCTCTAGCAAACTCTCATTTTTTCCTTTCAAGGACGTCTCAAGGAGCACAAAGTGTTCTTGCATGCTCCGCATCTCCTCCTTCGTATCCTCCAGGGTGTCCAGTGTCACCTTACCCCGCTTAGAGAGATCCGCGGACATTAACGTGACTGCTTTGGTCTTAGACTCGATCACGGAGTCCTTCTCCTTAAGATTTTCCTGGAGGTCCAAAACTGTTGCCTCCAGCTTCAGAATTTTGCTATTAAGCTCTACTATCGTATTTTCCTTTTCTTCGATGCAATCAACTTGCACTGGGGATGCAGTGTCAGATGTGAGTGTCATAGGAACTAAAGGTACAATTAGCTGTGGCAATGGACCATTAACTGGCACGTTCTTTTCCTCTAATTGCTGTCGAATAGCCTCCACTTTCTCTTCTACTGCTCGTTTGCTCTCTGTCAGCTCTTTGCTACGTTGTTCAAATGCCTTCCGGTTTTCTGCCAATTTCCTCTGTAGCAGATTAGTCCTACCCTTTGGTGTACTTGTCTCCTCATCCCTGTCTTCCTGATTTTCCTCTGTTTTGTGCAAGCGTGATACATCTTTGTTGCGCCGCAACAGTTTGGCCCTGGATTTAATTTTGGAGAGCTGCCGAGCATATTCCTGCATGCCCCATTGAATAAAAATCCATAAGGAAAAGCTTCCCCAATGAAATCAGTTTCATTACATTACCTGTACTTCTTCCTCCTTCTTCCTGAGACTCTGTTTATTGCGTGTCATCATCTCCTTGAGAGACTCCAGCTCGTTCTTGTTCCGCTCACATGTCTCCTTGATGTCTGCAATGCCCTCTCCTGTTGGTGGTTCCACTGCCACCCCGGGTGGGTGGTCTGATGTGCTCCACATCACAAACTGTGCAAATAAGACCAAAGTAAACCACCAGGTCAACATCATCCTCCTCCTCCGTGGGTGTCAGGGGAAACCGTCCCGTGGGAGAGAGCAAAGTTTCTACCTAATGACGGTGCACTGCGTTTAGCACTGCTCTCATTTTCATGGACTAATTGGATAAGGGTATGGCTTGGATACACTAATTGTATTATCCCCCGCATAAACAGCGGTGCTCGGCACTCTGCTCGATGAACCAGATGTGGCGCCCGACACAACGACCAACATCGCTTCCGAGACGGGCCGATTCGCATTCTTTGTGGCAGAAATCCTTCGCACAGCTAGTGGAAAAAGAGTCTGGTGGAAGGGCTAGGAATACGGTGCGCGAATGAGAAGACAGCCAGCGGCAAAGGGGGATATTCGTTGCACATAACCTCAAAATGGATGCTCGAACGAAGGGTAAAATGACACGTACCCCTTTCTACTGGCAGGTTCGCCACTCCGAGTGTTGCGAGGATTAAAGAGCGATGGGTGTGGGTAAAAAGATAAAAGACAATTCCTCCAAAAAGCCTGAACGATAGAGGAAACGCAACGCAATTCTCCAATTTCTGCTGTCGACAGTCCCACGTTGAACACTGACACCGTGCCGTTACGTGACGGGCCTCGCGTTCGACCAGTTCCACTGGTCCAGATCCTTTGAGCCCTTTAATCTCGCCTATGTACTTCGGTCCGATCTGTCGCATTCCTCGGCATCGTCTTCCCCTCGCCGTCCGCTCTGTTTAGCCATGCGAACTGCAATGTGTCTCTCCTGGATTGAAGGTGTCTCGAAGAATTTTCTCTCGTCAAAACTTCTCATCAAAGAACACGTCTATATCCCGCTTACCGTTTTTGCATTGCTCACCTCCACCGAAACAGTCACGTACAATAATGATGCCACGTCACGTGCCTCGGTTTGACTGTCGTGTTTGGTTGAGAGGAACAGTGATCATACTTCATACCACGACCCTCGACAACACGGCCCTGCACGGCGCTATATACAATGTTACACGAGCAAACACGGTTGTGTATTACGTGGTACACACACAGACGCAGATTAGCTTGGCTGGGGAACGGGGTAAAGCGGCCGGCGCTACGGCGCACTTGCCAGTACCAACTGCCTCCGAAGCGCTATCGACTATACGCCGCACTTCCCTTGGCGAATGGTAGACCCATTCGGGTCCTCCGGTACGATCTTTACTTTTCGCACTGACTGCAACCACTGCCAAGGATGATGGACGGACAGAGGCAGTGTAAAGGTAGGAATAAAAGGCCAACTCCACCGTTCTCCTCGAAATTCCTTTTTCGTTCGACCATCTCTTGGTCCCCTCGAAGCGAACTCTTCCGCAGAAACAGGGGATCAAGGGGACGTCTGCTGTCGTAAATAAACGGTATCAAGATGATTGATCTTTATCGTCCTTGTTCTCCTGTTTCTCGACGAGATGTCGAAAAATGCCAATCTTATATGACAAGCGGAGGAAAGTGAAAAATTGGTTCTTTACGAAATCAACAAAGGCGCTTATCGTCAACGCAAGCGTTTGATAAGCGGGTTATCAATATGCGCGAGGTAAACAGATAGTTTGTTTGTACACTTTTGTACAAATGATCAAACAGTAGAAAAAAATTTTGGATAGCTACGGATAATATAAATTGAGCCAATGAAAAAAGGCAATGTTGTGTCTATCAATATTTGAGACAATCCATTCTTCCCCTTTTTTCCTCTCTCGGTTCTCAAACTAAGAGAGTGATTTTGTTTCAGGAGCAGGCGAGGCAAAAAATCAAATGCCACCAACCCTCCTCTCAAGTCTGCGAAGTGTCCTCTTTGTAATTGGAACTGTCGTCGTTGGCTTCGCAGCTGTCTGTAATTCCCTGACATGGTACGCCATTAGAGGGATGAGAAATAGTAGATTTAATTAGAAATCAGCACCTATAAAAGACCCAATTTGTGTTTTAGGCACTTGCAGAGATTCTGGGGGGCCTCTGGTGATTTCTGGCAGGCACAGTGGGACAAAATACTCAACAGGTTGGGCGATAATCCATTGACACTCTGGGTATATGGTAAATATCAAGCAGTAGCACGTAAGGGTGAGATGAAAGGATGAAATGTGTATTAATGGGAGTTTGCATAAAATTATCAGGATCGATAGGGCTGACATTCGTGGTTTACTGGACTGTTGGTGGGATCTACACCATCCTCGATCTGACCAACCGGCCAGCAGCCCTGCGCCGGTACAAGATTCAGCCAGGCACAAATGAGCCTGTCAATGGTAGGGAGCTCTGCAAGGTGATTGCTCAGGTGATGTTCAACCAAATTGTTGTTGGTTTGCCCTTTGCCCATATGAGCTACCACTTCATGGAATGGCGTGGCTACCCCTCGGTTCGCGAGCTACCAACCTTCCATTGGGTTCTTGCTGAGATTGCAATTCACATACTCTTTGAGGAGATTGGATTCTATTATTCGCACAGGTCAGTGGGCTATACTCTTCTTCTATCTGAGTTGAGCATACTAATCACAACTATTTAATATCACAGGCTCCTCCACAGCCGTTACCTCTACAAATACATCCATAAGCAACATCATGAGTGGACTGCACCTGTGGCCGTGACTGCAATCTATTGTCACCCCCTTGAGCACATTGGATCAAACCTGATACCGCCGTTCCTTGGAGTCTTTATCATTGGCTCCCACGTTGCCACTGCCTGGCTCTGGTTCTCCCTTGCGATCCTCTCGACACTGAATGCCCACTCTGGATACCACCTGCCCTTTTTTCCCTCACCAGAAGCCCATGACTTTCATCATCTAAAGTGAGTGTTGTCTCACTGTTTCACTCTATCTTTCCGCATCTGTAACCCTGGTTTTGATTGCAGATTCAATCAGTGCTTTGGTGTTCTTGGTGTATTGGATCGTGTCCATGGGACAGACACACAATTTCGTAATTCAAGGGCATATGCACGACATCTAATGATGCTGAGCCTGATCCCAGCACGGGAGGCCTTCCCAGATGAAGCTAAGTACAAGTCCAAGTAGGCTGGAGGCACTCTTCCCTGTTGGTGCACTCCACTCCTCTCGTTGGAAGGATCCAGGAATGGTAGGGAATATGCGTATGCTATGCACTTTGAAAGTGGCCATCTGCGCCATTACCTTTTGACGTTACTCGTGGGTTTATACATACTATGGAAAACACGACGATCAATTTTGTGTATCTACACGGAAAAAGCTTATTAATAAAACACGTGAAACTAATGCCAAGGGTATTTCCATTACCACTTTGTTCTTTTCTTTCTTTCTTTTTACATAGCGTACAAAAATAATTTGCATTATTGCCTCAAGATACTATGTCTGACGGAATACACAAAACCCGGTAGCAGGTAAAGTCCAGAAGAGCCTCTCTGACTCTCCTCTTGCATATGAGACTGTGACGATTCTTTGGCAAGGAGTCCACACCTTTGGACATTAAAGCGAGGAGTATTATCATCCAATTCAGTCGTTGTACATGCCATCAATCAAAAAATCCATCCTGCGGTAATGTCGCTTGTCCCAGCAGTCTTTGCCACGTTTGTAAACTGCGAAGGAGGCTACGGCCATTAATGGCAGTGTAATGGCGGTGATGGCAATGGGAATAATGTAATCAATTCTCCGACGCGTTGCTGGAGGTTCAAGTGTTGAAAGCTGTCCCACAGGATCGTTTCCACCCTCACCAATAGTCACTGTCGGCTTTGGCTTGTGTCGTATACTTCCATTTTCCTTTGTGACAGGTTTCTCTACCACCATTCCGGTCTGCTTTTCCTGCTTCTTTTCCACAAGCTGCTCTGTAGAGTTGTCCTGCTGCACGCCTTTTCTGGCTACAATGGAGGAGGGGACCCCAATTCTTTCAGAAGAGGTATAGACATCTGTGCTCGAGGATGAAATTCGGATGGGTCCACCTTCCCCGGCAAAGTCTGCAGACTCCCCAGTGATATAACTCGAAGACCAGTGAGTTGGCGGGGTCAGCGTGGTCTTCATGTCAGTGAGATTCGTTTCTGAACTATGCACCATCGTTGTTGTTCTTGTCGTGGTTGAGGTACCGCCTGATAACTCTGGTTGGTCGGTGACGGGTGAGGTTAGGCCGGATGCAAGGCAGAGGAGCAAGGCAAGCCCCCTTGTAAACCTCGTTACCTTCATGCCTTCAAGAAGAAGAGAGCTAGCTCCGCTCCTCGAGGAGCACTTGTAAAAATATAGAAAAAAGGTAACGAAAAATGAGTGGAACCTACCGAATCGTAGTTCACTCCATCGCCGTGGTCGTACCATCTGTTGCGCTCTGCCACGCAGCACCCTCTAGCGCCGTCGTCTGCACACTCGTTGACTTGCACTACTTGAATGCGCTCTCCGCCAAAGCAGCGTAAAAGCAAAATAAAGTATATTCATAAATCCGTAATTATAATGCGTTCTCAGGGCAAAGTTAAGGCCACTTTGATGAAGACCATTTTGTCCGAACAAGATGGCGTTAAGACAGCATGTACACTAGGAATAATAAATTTGGTCACACTCCTCAATGCAGTGTAAGAGGAGTATAGAATATGTTCGAAGCAGTTTCAAGTGGTACTGACTAACTGGTTTTGATTTATCAACCTCAAGATCGGCGCTCATGTGATTTGCAAACTGCGCAGAAATGTGTGATTATAGTTGCTATAATACATATTGATATATTTAATTGTTTATATATAGAAACCTGCGAACACAAAATTATAGAACCTAATATAACTTACTGCTAGAATAAAAAAGTAGGAAAAAGATAGATTATTTAAAAAAATTGAAAAATTGTTCTTTAAAAAGAAACTTTTCATCAGCGTTATTTCACATAAGGACTTTGTAACATTAATTTGGTTAACAAAACCATTCTCCTAAATGTCACTGTGATATTCGTACATATATGCTATCTACCTTCGAACTAGCCAAGCATGTGACATGGTACACGATGCAATATGAGATGCGACTCCTTTGCGGAGAATTTACGCTTTAACAGTCCTTAACACGATAATATACTGTTTAATTTAACCTTTTTTTTGGTAATATGCTGATTATCATATTGATGATATTTTGCCAGTAAAAATGAGATTAAACGTGAAATAATTACGACCATATTTATTTATCATTCTGTCAAATGTACACTCCCCCTATACTAAGACTGGTAATGTAGACTTATGCTTTTACTTTATAAGTCAAATGACTTCTTTTTTAGCAGCGTCAAGCGTCACTCGCGAGCGTCACTCAAATCTTGTTACACGTCTGGTAACTGATTCTTAAACCGTGATTTTATTTATGTCAGGCTTTTATTCGAAATTTATAATATTGCATCAGTGAATTTGATACAGTTCTTGCAAGAACCATAATTTATTTTACGTTGAGACAATTGGTGAAGCAATTAATATTACGAAGTTGTTATGTGAAATAATTTCGATTTAAAAGTCTCTTGTTAAATGACATTTTTCAATTTTAAAAGATAATTCATTCTTTTCCCGCTTTTTTGAACTGGCATTAAATTATATTAAGTTCTGTACTGCTGTGTTGCACGTTTTTATGAATATTGTAATTAAATATGTAAATCTGTATTGTAACAACCATAATTATACATCTCTGCGTAATTTGTAAACGCACGCGTATTGATCACTGGATCGATCAAACAGGACTTGACTATCGCTGCCGCCTGATGCTGCCACGGTTGTATATTAAGTTTTAATATTTTAGTATTTAATTCATTGATTTGTAGTGACTATCGACTAGGTTAGTGAGATAACCTTAACGCCATCTATCGGAAGCACCAACGAACTATCTGGGGGATCCACGAGCCAAAGAAAAAGGCAAGTGGTTAGAAAAGTCGTACGGCGTGTCGTGCCTTTCCGTTGTAAACAATAAAAAAGGTTCCTACGTAACTACCTGAGAGTTCGTCGTTATTTCTCTGCATTAAGTACTACAGATTCAGGGTGTACATACAGACGGACCCATTAATTTATTCCCTACCCCTGAAGGGAGGCCCGAAGAAGCTGGAATACGACCGTGGCGGTGTCAGGCGGCTGGGGCCAATTGGTCGAGATTTATAGACTCTGTGATCGACACGCGCGCTATTTACAAACTGTGTAGGAATGTATAATTATGGTTGTTACAATACACATTGACCTGTTTAATTGTATTATTCATAGAAACGTGGAAATACAATATTATAGAGCCCAATATAAATTATTGATAGTCTAAGAAGGTGGGAAAAGAACGAAATATCTTTTAAAATTGGAAAAATGCCCTTCAAAAAGAAACTATTGCATCAGAATTATTACAGATAATGATTTCGTGATATTAATTAATTGACTAATTGCTCCAATGTAAAATAAATTGTAGTTCAGTCAAGAACCGTGCCATAACCTTGAAAAGAACCATTTTACAACTCTGTAAAAGTCCATTATAGCTCTGAAAAGAAACAATTAATAATCAGTCCTCGCACAAATATTTAATTTAATTTTTGTAATCAGTAAATGTTACGAAATCATTATCTGTAATAATTCTGATGCAAAAATTTTTTCTTGAAGGGCATTTTTCCAATTTTAAAAGATATTTTCTTCTTTTCCCACCTTCTTAGACTATCAATAAGTTATATTAGGCTCTATAATGTTGTATTTGCACGAATGTATGAATAATACAATTAAATACGTGAATGTGTATTGTAACAACAATAATTATACATTTCTGCGGAGCTTGTAAATAGCGCACGTGTCGATCACAGTCTATAAATCTGGGCCAACTGGCTCCAACCGCCTGACACCGCCACAGTCGTATTCCAGCTTCTCCTTGCCCCCCTTGAGGGGTCAGGAATAAATTACTGGATCCGTCTGTCACTACTACAAGCAGGCCTGCCAAATTCATGAAACATTGAAGTAGCTATTGCTAGTGAGATAACCTGTCGGACAATAAGCCTACGTGATTACGGTGTGATGAGGCTCGAAGGTTAGTGTAGGAGAAGTGCGGAACATTTGGGACAAGAAATTAACAACAACATAATCGCCCATGCACCAGGTGGGGGCCATCCTGGCCCTGCTGCTCGGCCTCTGCGCTCATATCTACGCGGTTCGTAAAACGGAAGTCTGGTCCGAAAGGTCGGTTCGGATCTCTAAGCGTTCTTTGAAAATTGCAGAGTGAGCTTGACTACGACGGGTGGCTACAGCTACGGCTTTGGCACGCACTCAACGACGACCCTATGCCCGTTTTCGTTGAGAGAGGAAATGTGACGGTCTCGAGCTTGCGTAGCAGTGCCTCTTTCGTAGGACAGAATGGCTTGCTACAGAGCCAGATTGAGCAACTGAAGGCCCTTGCAGTCAATAATGCAAAATACAGGCTCAAAGCGATTGCACGCACCTCTTCGGGAAGCGAGTCCACCTTTCTAACATCTGTGCCTGCGGTAATCTGCGTCTTCCCTCTTATGCAAAATTGTGTTTGGAGAGCTATGATAGCGTAATGCATAGAAGCTGGGACTTCCTTGCGGGAGACCCAGGTTCGAATCCCACCCAACACCTCTAGTTTTTCCATGAAATATGTATACTGTAGCTCTGCTGGTTCGGAACCCACTTTAAATAGTAGGTTCTAGGCCAAATAACCTTAGTTGACGGTGATAAAAATTAATTAAAAGAAAAAAAAGTGCGTTTGGGCACTAATCTATTCTTGTTTTGTAGTGTCATCTGCTAGGCTCTGACCTGGAGGACACGATCATTGTGTGGTTGGATAGTGGGGCAGAGCCGGCAGCAATTTCTGTGTCTGCCTTTGGTCCTTGTGCCTTGAATAGTCCTTTTACCAACATTTGGACCACCAGCATAGTCGTAAAGTACCCTGATGCTGGTCCAGCACCTGATACGGCGATATATGTTCGAAAGTTAGAGCGGGAGCGAGAGGCCAGGGAGCGTGGGGAAACCAAGGATAATAGGTCCTTTGTCGGCAAATATGTAAGTTTTCCTTAGATCATCAATCTGTAGTCTAGAGTTAGGCACTAATGGAATATTTCTGTACGTTTCAGTGGATGTATATTGTTCCCGTTCTCATATTTGTTGTCCTTTCGTCTGCCACAAATCCGGAAGCTGGTGGCGGCAGTGGTGGTAGTGGAGGTGGAGGTGGAGGCAGCGCGCAGAGACAGTGACATTCATTTATGCTTTTTTCCTCCCTGTGTAAAGACTATTATTCTAAGTTACATTTAGGAGCGATGATTATCGTTACGACAATGTCATTTCCTTAAAAATAAACTCGATTGTTAAAGGTCTCGTCTCGTTTCGTTTCTCCCCTACCTCATACTTTCTCTCTGCTATAATATATGTACGCCGCAAGTATAATAAGTGTAAGTGCCTACGCCGCTGACCAACAAGTGAACACGACCGTCAGGCAATCGATAAACCGAGCTATACGGCGGGTAGCACGCCGCAGGGGTAAATAGTGTAATCAGAAATGGCAACGTTTTCGTTGAATCTGGATAAGAAATTGGAAGCGGGGTTGTTGGCTAGTGGCAAATTCGACGGTTCGCATGCCTGTTTAGCATTGGCAACGCCCGCAGGAAACGTCTTGGTGCACGGACCACACAGGCAGCCAAGGCTCGAGATATCACAAGGATCAAAACATAGAATGGCCTGGGAGGGAGAACTAGCCGAACTGAGAATCGGAGCACGAGTAACAGCTCTCTGCACGGGCCGACTGGGAGATGACGAGAGGGATATTTTGCTGGTGGGTACGGCAACGCACGTACTAGCCTACCAAGTCGAGGAGAACGCCGATATCTTCTACAAGGAGGTAAGTCTCGAGATTTGATAGAACAGCCACAATGGTGGTTTCTCGCGCCCGGTTTTTCTGTTGATGTAGGTGCCAGAGGGTGCTTGCAGTTTGCTTGTCGCTAAGCTGTCTTGGCTTCCAAAGCAAGCACTGATCGTGGGAGGCGACTGCTCCGTAACAGTCCTCGATTCGACCGGCAGCGAACTCTTTTGGACGGTGGTGGACGGCGCCGTAACCGCATTAACGGTGGCAGACTTTGACGACGACGGAGAGAACGAGGTAAACGCATGCTCGTAAACTTCAGTTTTTCTCGGGATTTTGTCGGTATCTCTCCTTTCAGCTCCTGATCGGTACGGAGGAGTACGGGATCAAAGCGTACAAGGGGGACACCATACTTTGGGAGACCAAAGAAACGGCAAAGGTGGTTGCGCTTGTCGGCCTCTCTGGCAGAGGATCGTTCGCCTATGCCGTGGCAAACGGCACGATAGGCGGCTACAGGCTCGGCCAAAGACTCTGGTGCGTCAAGGCAAGTCGTTTTCTGAAGCGAGTTGCGAAATACCGTACCGGATATAATGACCTGGCTACCTTCCTTCTGCTGGTTTAGTCTAAATATAGAGTAGTGTCTCTTCGATGTTTTGACGTGAACGCGGACGGTACTCCGGAACTGGTAACCGGGTGGAACAACGGTAAGGTAGATGCAAGGTGCTGTGCCACGGGAAAAGTGATCTTTAAGGTCCACCTGTCGACTACACTGGCCGGTATCGTAGAAGCGGACTACAGGAGAATCGGCAAACCGGACCTCCTCGCGGTGTCGATTAACGGGGAAGGTAAGAGAGGGAGAAATAGTTGCGGCCGCAAAATCGTTGGAAAGAAACCTAGTGAAGGCAAAAGGGACACGATTTCAGTGCGCGGGTACGGGCCAGGCTCAAGTCTGTCTCTTGTTGAGCCGGGAGAGCCGACAAGAGAGTTATTGTCTAAGAAACAAGCCCTCCTGATGGAATTGCGCCAAAGGGCGGCGTCGGTTCCAAGCACCTATCACGGCACCAGGTTGGCCGTCGGTCTAGCCTCGGAGAGGGGCGCGGCTCGCATCGCCCTTGCCGCAGGTCCCGGACTCTTGGTACTTTCTTTTATACTACCAAAGTGAGAAGAAATTCTAAAAAGATAAACGGCCCCATGACACAGGTCCACTGTGCCATCGCCTTTGCTGAGGGCGTCTTCGAAGGCGAGACCCTGGTCTCACACCCCATCCGACCGAGAGCCGAACTCGAGATTGAGCTGCGTCCACAATCGAACGGGCCGATTGACGTCCACGTCAAAGTTTGCGTCGGTCCGGCGGGCGCGGATCTCTTGCAGGTCTATGAGATGTCACAGCAGCTGCCAAGGTTTTGCATGTACGAGCTGGTGCCGCAGTCAGATGCTCCCGCGATGAAACGGAGCGGCTTAACACTCGAGGTAAGGCTTAGCTTAAATTCGAATGAACGAATAAAAGACTGATCTGTAGTGCTCAGCTCTCCGAAAGGCCGCAGCGGATCGCCTTGTGGTTGAACCAGAGCTTCATCCTGCCAAAGGAAGCAAGAATTCCGGAGGACGGTTCCCGAGCGGGGCGGCTCGAACTGTACCTCCGCGGGATGCGAGACGAGAAGATTCATCGGTTGGAGGTCGAAGCTACCACCGGTCGGTTCACTCTTGAGACGGAGGACTGGGAGTTTGCGGGAGAAGTGGTACAATCTCTGACGGCGTACCTGGGCCTTGGTGAGCTTTCCTGCGAAGCCGACTTCCCCCTCGAGGAGGCCAGATTGATGGAGGCTCTTGCGCGCGTTGGAGGTGCGAGGTTGACTGATCTCTTTTACGAATCCTTGACAAACCCCTTGCCCTTGAATACATATCTCTTTCTCTCTCTCTCTCTCCCTCTTTCCCTATCTCTCTCCGTCTCTCTCAGAACTAAGAGAGATCGAAGCTAAGCTGCAAGCAGAGGCAGCTGGGCAGGCTGCCACGCTCAAAAATATGGCAATACGCTTTGAGGACGCCAGGATTCTGGGGGACATCGAGGAGGCGAAGAAGAGGCTGATGCAGTTGAGGACCGCAAACAGTGATTTGATGATCGAACACGAGATCAGCCGGAGGAGTTACGAGGAACTGGCGTCTCACCTGAAAGAGCTAAACCTCGGAGTGCAGCGAGCCGCTAGACTTCGAGGTAGAGTACACCGATCGACTTTTCTCATCGCACATTTTAGACTCTTCCTTCCTCTCTTTCCCACTATCTCTTTTTCTAGTTGGCAAGGCTGCAGCCAGCACGATATCGCGGTGCAGAAAGGCGATCCAAGATGAGAATCCAAAAGCTCTCGCCCTGGCCGTGAGGCACGGCTGAGAGAGAGAAAGGAGAAGTTTTGGGAAATAAAGCAACGATCTTCACTAGTACGATTTAGTCCTTTCTTCTTCCTTCTTCTCTCTCTCTCCCTCCTTTCCTCTTTCTTGGCGGTATTTTCTGCCTCCCGCGCCACATCAGTGAAAACGGCCCTGACCCGTCGAAGAAAAGTAATCGGAGCGGTTACGAACAGTGTTACATAATGTGCGGCTCTGATTATCGCTCTCTTGTCCCCTCCCCCTCCCTTTTCTATTGTGTGTGTGTGGGGGTGGGGTGGGGGGAGGCCTTGCGAATTAATTCGCACGCGACACGTGCACACTCCCCTCGAGCTGCATGTTGGTGTACCTTCCGAGTTCCTTGGCCCCCGAGGACCGATCCGGCTGCGGGAGACTGGCCTATTTACTCGCATGGCATAATTGTGTAATTGCTCTTGAAACGAGTCCGTGGTCTCGCTGCACATCGCGTCGATAGAAGGACCGAGGGTGGCCGAGAGGTAGAGGGAATCGCGTGGTTCAGGAGCGGAGAGGTAGAGGGAAGTCGAGAGGTTCGGCGGTAGAGGGGTAGAGCGGGAAGAAGAGGAGATAGATACAGATTTTGTTTACGGGCTCGGCGATCACGCGTAAACGCCATGACTACCAGCCTCCCCGGCCGCCCCGTTCGATTTGCACGGCACTGCCTTCGACTTCCGCGAGCGGCTCTATCCGGCCGCTCCCAGGAAAGTTCATCTTCATTCCCCGAAATCGTGGCCGATGGATCAGACGGTGTCTAATCGAGGATTTGGCGTGTCTAAACGGGCAGAGAATGTAAATACGTCAATACGAAGCATGTAGGAGACCGCCTACGGAGGAAAAGCGCGGGCCGATCTCTCCCGCGAGTTCCCTCTCGGGGTTATCGCGGGCTGCCTCGCGCCCCTTATCGTTCGTCAGCTTGCCCGGGGAGAGCGCCAGCCAAAAAACGAACGGGTTTCTAGACCGCCGGTCGGCCGCCGAGGAATCGGGGGGCGCTGCCCCCTTTCCACCATCTTCGTTTACCTCCTCTCGCCTCTCTCTCTCTATTTCGGCCTGGCGAATTATCTTATCCGTTCTCTTGCTCCCCCTTGGGTACGAAAAATAGCGGCGGCTCCAATCCGGAGGAGGCCTGGGCCACGGAGGTCGAAGCCCGCGGTAGATATCCGCCGTGGGATGCAGCGATCCGCGGCGAGGTTGCGGCACACGTGCTACTCGCCGATCGGGAATAAAAGTGCGCGTCGTAAAGGTCCGCTTTACGGCCACGCCTAAAGGAGTTTCTTTGAGGTGACTTTATGGGGTCGTAAAGAGCTGCAAAAGCGTACGGCCAGACGAAGCGGATGTGCAGAAATAGGCAGGACAAAAAATACAAGAAGATGGTCAGGGGGGAGGGGGGGAGGGTGTTCAGATGAGATCAGCGAGAAGCAGCAGGGAATAGCCCCGCCGTGACCCGACACGATTTTTCTCGATAGCCGTCCCGGCCAATCTCGGTCTATTAATAACCGGCGAAAAAGGCTCCGGCAGTCGGGGAAGGAGTAATTGCGGGTACGACAAAGCCGATCGCCGTTTCAATTATAACGGCGCACCGCGTTATTAAGGAGCCGCCGACGACCCGCCTGAACCTCTGCGAAGGGTGCGAGGAGTAGCGGGGGAGGAGGCCGTGAGACGATAACGCGGAAGCCAACGTTGTCTCCGGCGATGTGTCATGCACCTTGTTGAGAATATCTCGTGTTTGTCCGAGTCGAAGGCTGTATGGGGTGTCGACGCGCGGGTGCGCGTCTGAGTACGGGACTACGGCATAAAGTGGCAGCTAAATATAGAACGCTGGCAACAGCGAAGGAGCAAAAAGCGAAAAATATGCCGATATTTTATTCCGGAGATTATCGCGCGTCTTTATTCCCTTCCTTCCTTTCCTGCCTCCTCCTTCTGGTGGGGAGGGGCGATTTTGGGTTAAAGGCAACCTCGTAAATATGCGCAGCGTCGAGCGCTCTGACCGTTTCACGATGCGCCCCCCCGCGATTTCAAAGTGCAATCGTCGACACTGATATATGTACGCGGTTGAGCCTAGATTCGGCCAGCTGCACGACCGAGATTCACGTCCCCCGCGCGTTAAAAAAGAATAGGAATCGGTAGTGAGGATGAAACCAGCGGATGAGCCGAGAGGAAACTAAGGCGAACCTAATCCCGCTTACGCCGCTCTTCGTACTTTACCTGCGCCGTATTCTTCTCCGTCTCCGGTAGAACTTTTCGATTGCACGTGGCGGAAATCAGCAGAGAGAGAGGAGAGGCAGATGACGTGATGCACCGCGTCGTTTCGCGTACGAGTCTTTCAGCTCGCTGACGTGCCTTTCTGCGCACACGTGCTGCATCGGAACGTGTACAATCGCTCTTTCGACCGTTCGCCGCGAGGGGTGTCGAGGGGCGCCCAAAGGCAATTCGGTGATGGCCCGAGAAGAGGAGACATCGATGCAGGTATACGAGCGGTTTTTTCCCCTGCCCGCTGAAAATTCTTGGCCCGGCGTGCACGTTTCAAACCAAACTACTCGCGGCGCGCGTACTGCAGAATGAGTGATGGAGGGGAGGGTGAAGGAGGAAGAAGGATGGGCAAATACACGAGTGCATTATCGGCACGCGCTGTCCCGCGGCGCGTGCAGCGGCCTTGGCCGCGACACCGAGTTTTCCGAAGCACCATCACGTGCCTGTGAGCCCAATATCGTTGAGCACGTGGACCGGGGCGACTGGCGAAGGAGAGAGATCCTGTCGGCCGAAAATCAAGGGAAAACAAGAGGAGGCGCGTGCTTCCACTCGATTCACCTCCCACGAGCGAGCAGGCGGTCTGTTGCTCGGTCGATCGGTCGATCGGTCTGTCGGTCGGTCGGTTCCCCTACCCCTGGACCCCCGTTATCGCTCCTCTCCCCTAGCCGTGAATCTGGAACAAGAACCGCGTGGCGAGGCGGCCCGGTACCAGTGGCACCGAGGGGCTCGGTACCAGCGGATGTCTCTTCGAGGGCAAGTCGAGAAACGAGAGAAAGGAGAGAGACTGGAGGAAAAGGATTGCGGGAAAGCAAGGATGTCGAGGATCGAGCGACAAGGAAGCGGGGAGATACCCAGACTGGCGAGGCTGCTGCTGATCCTGGCACTTGGACTGAGCCTCCTCCGGTTGGCGCAATGCGTGCCCTACAAGAGGCTCCACGTAAAAAGCCTACGACTCTGCTCAAGGGACTTGAGCAATACCCTGTACATCGTGTGCCGCGACAGAGGATACAACGAGCCTTTTCCGTACAGCGGGGAGGACGAGCCCAGGGCACCCCGCGGCCCCGGCCTCGTGGAGGAGTGCTGCTATCACTCGTGCAGCTTCGAGCAACTTGAGCAGTATTGCAAGCCCTCGTCCGAGGAGAAGCGCACCGGCGGCTCCGGGGACGTCATGTGAGTGGATGTTAGTTTCTCCTTCTTTCTTACCTACTTTAAGCCCCCGTCTTTTTCCTTTTTCACGTCTTTCTTCTAAAGGGCTTTGAGAAAGCGAATCTCGTCTTGCTTTTCCCGAACGATTTAGAGAAAGATAGAGATGATGAGAGAGAGAGAGAGAGAGAGAGAGAGGGAGAGAGAGAGAGAGAGAGAGAAACGTCGATGCGATGGCAAAAGTCAACGCGTGGACTTTAGTTCTGGATACCATGCGATACGGGTCGTCGTTTACCAGCGGCAAGTTTATTAGCCGACGCGTACGTGCGTGAGAGTCAGCGAAACCGGAACAGCGGAGGAGCGAGCAAGACCGAATTCCGCTTATCAATCGGCCCCTTAGATAATCTGTCGGTTGCTTTTCCTAAAGTTCAGGGCTGCCCGGAGCATGGCCCCGGGAGGAAGGTTAGTCGTGCCGAGTCAATTTGCCTGACGATCCGCTATCGCTCCTCCTGCTTTATCCTCCTCGCCCTCTGCCACTTCTTTTTCTTGTTTCCCGGTAAGGAAGCTTATCGGCTCCGTTTTTTCCCTTTGCGAGCCATCTTTGTCACTCTTTTTCTTACTTTTTTATTCTCTCTCTCTCTCTCTCTCTCTCTCTCTCTCTCTTTCTCTCTCTCTCTCTCCCTCCCCTTCTTCCTCTTATTATGTCTAACGAGTCGCACTTAGAAAAATGCGGCGGATTCTTGCTCTCCGCGCCACGCTTCTGCCGACCTCTCTGGTTCGGTCCGGAGCTGTTGTTGTGGCGAAAATAGGTTTCGCAAGCCGGGCCGGTATCTTAGCTCGAACAAACAATCTGAATGCTCGATCCGCTTTCGCGTTTACGCGCATGTTTCCTCGTGTAAGACTAAAAGCTCTTCTCTTTATTTCCAGAGAGCTGGCATTGCGGATCGTGCGGCTACCTGATTCGTCCCGTAGGAGAGCGCGCTCGTCAGCGGAGAACGTGAGGAACGGGTACGTCAGCGACGCGACACAACCTGTGCACCAGCCGCAGCCAGAGCAGTGAGGCTGCGAGGAGGCAGTGAGGAGGCAGCAAAAGCCGACTAAATGAGCGATCCTTTATCGGCGGCCTGGGTTCCATGAGGAACTTTATGGCTCGATCGGCCCGAAAGCGCCTCTGGAGGAAGACGCGAATAGACTTCGATGAACCGCCGATAAGCCGCCGACGATTGTCCGACGAGCAGCGCCAAGAAGTGGGGAGCGTACATGTTGGACCGGTACGCGAGGTGTCTAGTCTCAAGCAAAAGTGATAATTGGTCATTGTATTAGCGCGTGTCACCGTGGCCTATGGCCATCGTCTGGCTTGGCCTTTCCCTCCGTACTTCTCGATCCGCTCTCTTATCGCGCTTCTCCCCTCCCTCTCTCTCTGCCCCCCTCTCTCTTTCTCTCTGCTCCACCATTATCGCCGAGAAAGGGAAAGAGGCAAGCGTGGGCGGTAGAGCAGGAGCAAAGTGCGGCCGGACGACGAGTCAAGAGGGAAAGAGGAGAAGGGAGAGGGAGAGAGTGCCACGGTGGCGTGAGGAGGATAGCGCGCGACAAGTGTTTTTACGTAGTCTAGAAATTTCAAGTACAACGGACAGCTGACTTTTGTGGTTGCCGGTGGCTTTAGTTCTCTTATCGACCGATGATCTCATTAGTATTAATTCTGAGTTATTAATTAATGTTGAGCGGGAGACGAGAAGTGAATGAGAGAAAGAAAGAGAAAGAGAGAGAGAACGCCCTGTGATAGTCGAAAGGCCGAGAAATGAGCGTTGTCCCTCTCGATTTCTCTCTCAAGGAGAATCAATAAATATTTATATACTTGCAGAGTGATGTGCTCTTTATTTTCGCCTATAAACAACTTCCTCCTCCATAGAGGGAAGGCCTTTTCGAGAAAGCGTCTCTATTCGAAACGCGGGTACAAAAAGAACGAGCTTACGATGGCACCGCACGGATGCGTTATGAGCAAACACAGCATGTGCACCACAACTCGGGCGCCTCCTTATTCTTGTATTTCTTTATTATCAACGTCATCGCGCAACATTTTCAAACTTAGGATGCAACTATGCTGCATTCTGCATTACGATAAGCGGCCTTTAAAAGCCCATACACGATACGTGCCTGGCTTCTTTGAGGCAGGCCTGCGAGTTCTGACAGCACTTGGCAGCCGTATCAAGGAAGATCTTCCAGGCATCATCCTTGGGTGCTCTGGGTAGCCTCTCGGTGATCTCGTTGTACAGTTCCTCTAGTTCCGCGGAGTCCAGACCGAGACCCATGTCGAAGTGCTAAAGAAGGAAAGCATTTCGTTAGAGTTCGTGCAAGTACTGCGACGCGAATCGCGCCTTACTGTCATTCGGCGGACGTGGGCCGGCGGAGCAAGGTCCTCCGCAGTGATCGGCATCTCTGAAAACAGGAATGCAAACCAAAGCGAGTTAGCTCCTCCGATTTTTCACTACTCGCTTAGAACGTATTATTCATTTGTTCACCAAAATCATTCCGTTTGATCCTTGGGCCAAGTCTGCACCGCTTCATCAACACGTCCATTACTATGGTCTTGCACTGAGCCGAGGCGTCCGAAGGCTTTGGAAAGGCCCAAAGGAGAACGAAGGCGAGAGCCAACCCGAACGTGGCCAGTCCGTTTGGCCGTGCTTTTGGCATTCTGTAACTTTGAGTTAAGAAAGATAGGGCGAAAAGGCAAGAGAGTAAACGCCAAAGTCGTGCTGTGCCGATTACCGATGCGACGGCGGTCCTTGCACTACTCGAGCTGTACGCGATGATCCTTGCCGCTTTTAATCCGATCCTTATCCGGTGGTACGTGCGACAAGGCGTTCCTACAATCGGCCGCATTCCTCACCGAGCCTACTGATCGCACGCTCTCTCCTTATCGCTGTATGCAGGTATTTTGAGGGTCGCGCGCGGAGAGCGCCAACAAATTCTATCAACGCTATACTATTTGTTCTCAACCTTTTCTCAATTTTGGTTCACAGTGAGAATCTTATCGTCCGAAGGGTCCGCTCCAAATTGCAATAGCGCAGAGTCGGCCTGTGTTCGAAATCGCGCTCAACCATGCCCCTGTAACAAGAGAGAAGGGTCATGAGCGGTGCAAGTACGGTTGCATCTCGTAAAGGTGCGTATAGTGCACCGTCACGTGGCGCCCTCCTTTCGGCTGACGGCCGGCCCTTGATTCGCTCTGACACGTATACCATTCGACCCGTTTCCGGAGCAGGTTTCTAAACGTCTCCCAACTTGCTACTTCGAAGAATAATAAACGACAGGCTTGACTTGCCTCCGGAAAATTCGTTTATCGCCACGCACATCGGGTACGTGCACCGTTGCCGGCCGCCTCGGCGCGGCAGCCACCAGCAAGCAGCAACATCAGTGGCGCGAGTCAAAAGCTAACCTAGGCCGGATCGGCCTTCGGCGACAGTCAGCCAAGCCATTAGGTGGGACAGCTTTATTTCACGAACAAGTAAAGGCAACGATCTGCCAAGATGAGCACCGTAGCCGAGCAGCCGTGTTACACATTGATAAACGTCCCAATGGACGCAGAGCCGCTAAACGAGCTCCAGCTAAAGCATGATCTAGAGAAAGGGGACGTACACACAAAAATTGAGGCACTCAAAAAGACGATTCACACGATCCTTGGAGGAGAGCGTCTGCCAGGCTTACTGATGACCATTATCAGATTTGTCCTGCCATTGCAGGATCACACGATCAAAAAGCTCTTGCTAATATTCTGGGAAATCGTGCCAAAGACGTCATTGGATGGCAAGCTGCTACAAGAGATGATTCTGGTGTGCGATGCTTACAGAAAGGACTTGCAGCATCCCAACGAATTTGTCAGAGGGTCCACCCTTAGATTCCTATGCAAGCTCAAGGAACCAGAGTTGCTAGAGCCACTAATGCCTGCCATAATCGCCTGTCTGGAGCACAGGCACTCATATGTTAGACGTAATGCAGTGCTGGCTATTTTCACTATATATCGCAATTTTGAATTTCTCATTCCGGATGCACCAGAGCTGATAGCCAAGTACCTAGAGGGAGAGCAGGACATGTCCTGTAGAAGAAATGCCTTTTTGATGTTGTTGCATGCTGATCAAAGTAGAGCATTGGCATACTTAGCAGCATGTTTGGACCGTGTGCCCAGCTTTGGGGACATACTGCAATTGGTCATTGTCGAATTAATCTACAAAGTGTGCTTGGCTAATCCTTCCGAAAGGGCTCGTTTCGTCAGGTGCATCTATAGCCTGTTAAATTCTCCAAGTACAGCTGTGCGCTATGAAGCTGCAGGTACATTAGTGACCCTCTCAAGTGCGCCTACAGCCATTAAGGCAGCTGCCTCGTGCTACATCGAGCTGGTTGTCAAGGAAAGCGATAACAATGTCAAGCTAATAGTGTTAGACCGACTGGTGGCCATGAAAGAAAGCCCGGTATATGAAAGAGTTTTGCAAGACCTTGTAATGGATGTTCTAAGGGCTTTGAGTTCCCCAGCACTGGAAGTCAGAACCAAAACCCTGGCTCTGGCAATGGATTTAGTGACCAGTCGCACTATTGAGGAGATGGTACAACTGTTAAAAAAGGAGGTACTCAGAACGGCAGGAGGTGAACATGAAGACGCCGGAAGGTACAGGCAGCTGTTAGTCAGGACCCTGCACACTTGTTCCGTTAAGTTTTCGGATGTGGCGGCTACTGTAATACCCGTGCTCACCGACTTTCTCTCGGAGAATAACGAGGCTGCAGCAACTGATGTTCTGGTCTTTGTACGCGAAGCCATTCAGCGATTCGAGAAGCTCAGACCGCTCATCATCGAGAAGCTCCTTGAAGTCTTCCCACACATTGGCTCAGTAAAGGTACATCGGGCAGCCCTTTGGATTCTTGGGGAATATGCGACGTCCAAGGAGGACATAGAAGCAGTCATGAGTCGCATTAGGGCAGCTTTAGGAGAGCTACCACTGGTGGAGGCTGAAAACAAACGTCAGGCAGGTGACAAGCCTGCAGAAGATGCTGCCGGCCAGGGAGCACCCACACAACTGGTCACCTCAGATGGAACTTATGCAACCCAGAGCGCTTTCAGCGCCGCAAGTGCACGTAACTGTCTTTACTTTTCTATCGACATCTATCTATATCCCTATTTGATAAGCATTAGGTAAATGCTTTTACTTCATTTACAGGCAAAAGAGAGGAGAAGAGACCAGCCCTTGTGCAGTACATGATGGAAGGAGACTTTTTCATCGGAGCTTCCTTAGCTACCACTCTAGCAAAGTTAGCATTACGCTATAAAAACCTTGAGAGTAACGTGCAGAAGAGCAATCGCATGCAAGCAGAAGCGATGCTGGTGATGGCCAGTGTCCTACAGTTGGGCCGGTCTGGTCTTCCAGTCAAGGCGATGACACACGACGACGCCGAACGACTCTCCCTCTGTTTAAGATCTCTTGCCTGTCCGACGCCGTTGGTTCAGCACGTCTTTACCGAGGGCTGCCGCGAAGCCTTGAGTAGGATGCTAGCCGCAAAAGCGGAGGAGGATTCGCTTAATCGAAAGGTTGGCCTTTCTCACATTGTTAGAAGAGAAAGTAGAGAGAGAGGACGGGGAGGAGAGAGAGAGAGAGAGAAGGATAGACATGGTACACGTTTGGAGACAATATATTCTTCTTGCGCATTGCAGGCAAAGGAGAAGCCGGGTAGCGTAGTGCAGGTCGATGACGCGATTCAGTTTCTACAACTGAGTCGGGGTTCCGAGCTAGCCGGCGGCGGCGCCGGCGACGTCTTCGAACAGAGCCTGAGCGCGGCCGTAGCCGGCAAATTGGGACCCGCTGGCGATACACCGGCCCCAAGCGCCTTAAGCAAGGTTACCCAGCTGACCGGTTTTCTTGACCCGGTCTATGCCGAGGCCCTTGTTCACGTTAATCAGTATGATATTGTCCTGGATGTCCTGGTGGTCAATCAGACGCAGGACACCCTGCAAAACTGCACCCTTGAGCTGGCGACGATGGGCGACCTTAAGCTTGTCGAGAGGCCACAGCCAATAGTACTAGCCCCCAAGGACTTTGCGCGAATCAAGGCTAACGTAAAAGTCGCGTCGACAGAAAATGGCATCATATTTGGGAATATAGGTGCATCTACTTTTCTACGCTCAATCGTCTGGCCGTTTGCCGCCCAATTTTCCAGCCTTTACTTTTTCCTTTTCAGTCTACGACGTATCGGGTGCCGGATCCGACAGATGCGTCGTCGTTCTAAACGATATACACATCGACATCATGGATTACATCGTCCCAGCCACTTGCACTGACGCCGAATTTCGCCAGATGTGGGCAGAATTTGAATGGGAGAACAAGGTTTCCGTCAACACGACGCTCTCGGACCTGCGCGAATACTTGGCCCATCTACTCACATCCACCAATATGCGCTGCTTGACGCCGGAGAAAGTAAGAACGCGTCCAACCTGCAAATCGAGAGCGCAAAACTTGAAGCACTTCCTCTTTTTTTCTTTTCTTTCTCTTTTTAGGCCTTGTCTGGGCAATGTGGCTTTATGGCGGCTAACATGTATGCAAAGTCGATATTTGGAGAAGATGCGCTGGCCAATCTCTCGATAGAAAAGCCTCTCAACAAGCCTGATGCCCCGGTGGTCGGGCACATTCGCATCCGAGCCAAAAGTCAGGGCATGGCTCTCTCCCTGGGAGATAAAATCAACTCTACGCAAAAGGGACCGCAGAGCAAAGTCGTGCAGGCCGCCTAATAGAAAGAGAAACGGGAATCTTGTGTATTTGCCGAAAAGCTATATAATAAACGTACGCTATACTTTGGGTATAACCTATCTTTTCTCCTTGCACGCCCCTTTTTTTTTTATTAATTTTCGGCACCGATTGCCAGGGTTATTTGGCCTAGGACCTGCTGTTTAAGATGGGTTCCGAACCACCAGAGCTACAGTATACATATCACAGAAAAACCAGAGGTGATGGACGGAACTCAAACCTGGGTCTTCCGCGTGGAAATCCGAGCCACTATCCATTACACCCCCTCTTAGCGCTTCCTTATACCTCATCTGAGTAAATAGTCCGGATGGGAACTTTACGCTTCAATTACCGCGCGATAGTGCCATGTAGATTTGAAAGTTCAATCAACCAGGCCTAATTACCGAGACGCACGTCTAGATGGCAGCACCATATTGATTTCGGTAGTTTCATCTCGTAGGAGTGCACGAGAAAGAGATGAAGTACAGGGATACACAGCGTTACGCTCGAAGAGGTTCGCGTATCGAGTTTGCCTCTCTACGGGGCTTACCGGCCGCTACGGGCGGAAAGAAAGAATGAAGGAGATAAAGTGAGCCATTGTTTGAACAGCGGCTCCGTCCACTTCGCCATCCCGGTACCCGGTGTTTGCTCGATAGATATCTGCCCACGATGATCCAACGGCGATCGTGAATCGGCCGTGCTCTTTTCCCTTCCTTCCTTACGCTCCTGACCCTCATCCGGTGTCCCTATGCCTCTTAGCCCTTTTGAACAGAAGAAAACTCAAAGTAGAGTCAAGCGCGAATTGAGAGGGGGAATGATACTATGCTTGTAATACCAATTTTCCGGTATACCGTCGGAGGCATGATAGGGCGGCCGCGTAAAAATAACGGGAATCATTGCGTAAAATTGGAGAAACGTTTTTTCTTCCTTTCCGATGCCGGATGCATGCGAGCTTAGGCATCGGCAAGAAGGAAGACTAGGCGTGCAGGTTGATTGCATTCCCGGCGGTAAGAAATGCGGCAAAAGAGCAAAGTGAAAGCGTCCCGTTGACGGAGGAAAGGAGCCACAGGACTCGTCGGAGGAACCTAGAAGAAAGCTGGTCCAGAGAGCGAAGGGAAAGTTCCTCCCGCCGGGGACGGGGACGTTGTCGATAAATAATCATCAGGAAGTAGGCGCACAGAGTCCAGTACGCGTTGGATCCTCCTGGCTGTGCTTCGCCTTTGCGCTGGCGTCTCCTTCACGAGAGGGATGATATCCGTGCGGTTCTTCCTGGCCTTCGGAATCCTCGCTGTCTTCGACTGCGCCTCCGCTGTGGCCAGCAGGAAGATCAGCAGGATCCCTCTCAGGTTTCGCTACGTCGGGGATCTCGACGCGGCGGCCACTGGCCACGGAGAAAGCAAGTATCTGGCCTCCTGTTGGAGGAAAGCAAAGGAGCCTGGTCATCCGGGGGACGAAATGTGCGCGACGAGGCGCGTGTGTCGATAATTAAATTCCCGGCGGAGGCCGAGATTAGGGGGGATCAGCGGATCAGTACGGTTCGTGATGATTTCCGCGTTTGCGGAAACTCACGCGCGCCGCGCGCGCAAAGTCGTATCGTCCCCCGGCGATCGGCGCGAGTAACTGGTTGGGCTCTGTGTCCGAATTTGCGGGGTATCTCAATCTTTGTTTGCGATCGATCGGCACAGGGGAGGACAAACATCGCGAGGAGGGCGGCGGAACGAAGCACGAGGAGGATCACCGCGAGTCCGAGGGAGAGAGGGCTGACAAGGTAGAGCACCGTCTTTCCCCTTTTATCGGCCGTAATATAAGCGTCCACCTTCTCCCAGGGGAATATTTATTGCATGGTCGTTTTTGAGCGAACGGCGGTGCGTCCACGCGAAACGAGCCGCCTCTCTTCTCCTTTCTTCTTTCGTCCACATTGAGGCGCGCACGTGCCGTCGTGTGTGCGTGCGCTCGTGCGCGCGCGCGTTTATGTGTAAACGTATGAATGTATACGCGTGTATTCTCCGCGGCCATAAAGTGCCTCGAGCCTTTGTGCGGGGGATAAAGAATGAGAAGCGGCCCCTCCTTGGTAAAGCAACGAGAGTAAGCCAACCTTTGCGGCCAAAGGGTTACAGGGCCTTCGACGAGTTTGACAAAGGGGAGAAGGGCCACCGTGACGAGGAAGACCACCGGCAGAGCTATAAGGAAGAGGACGGTGAGAAGAAGAAGAAGCACGAGGAGGTCGGTCATTACGGCGAGCAACACCACGGCGTGGAGGGCGACAAGAGGGCCAAGTTTGGGGAAGAAGGCAAGCATCAGAAGGGTCACAGCACTAAGGGGGAGCACAGCGTGTTCAAGAAGGTACGCGTCGATAAGAGAGGTACCGAGGGTAACAATTCTGACCGTGTTCGGTTGTAGGACGAGTACGAGAAGAAGCACGATTTTTACGATGAGTATCACGAGGATGGGGAGCACGAGAAGCACGGCGGGTACCATCACGAGCACGAGGGCAAGAAGGGAGGCCACGAGAAGAAGGGTCACTTGGATTCTGGGCATCACCAGGTAAGCAGCAACCTTCTACGTGTCCCTTGTTATCCTCTCTTCTACTTCCGTATTTTCTCGCAGCATCACCACGGTGCTGAGAAAAAGTACGAGGACGGCCGTCACGAGCACGAGGAGAGCGGACACAAGTCGGCCAAAGGACAGGAGAACCATCACCGGCATGAGGAAAAGTACGGCAAGAAGAACGGTCAAGAATCCGGGAAACGATGGTCGAAAAAGAACAGACGCTGATGCTTCCGGAGCACCCTCGCGAAGGTTGTAATCGCCTGAAAAGAAAAATAATATACGTATATTATATCAATTTCTATCTTAAATCACTCCCCTCCTTCCCAACCCCTATGTATCTATCCATATCACAATGCAAGCGATGCAAAACCTTTCCCTCGCGGTTGGATCTGCGGATTTGACTGGCTTTCGTCAGCCACTCGCGTCTGTTGTCTCATCGCGATCCAAGAAATAAGAGCCGTGATCTCACGCACCGAGTGAAAATCTCGGCGTGAAATTGGTTACAGTCTGGTACATAATCTATCGTCGGGTTGACAGCGAGCAAGAAGCGAAAGGAGTGAAGCGCGACGGCGAGGTGGATGCGGAGGAAGTATGATTTAGGGCCGCGATTTAGGACACTTATTAGTTCTCGCACGACGAGATAAGAGGAGTGGGCGGAGGATAAGATTCTAGCTAATATTCGAACGGAACTAATAACGGGGATGATATCAGGTGCGATCGGTCCTCGTTAAATAACGCGAGCCGCGTGGGAACTGGCAGCGGACATTGCGTCAGCCGCGCGCGTATGCCGCGGAACGACAAAGAGGAAGAGAGAAAGAGAAAGAGAGAGGGAAGGAGAGAGAGAGAGAGAGAGCACCGGACGTAAAACGTAAATTTTTAAATTCAGCCTCACCCGTCGTCAGATTCATATCGAGCTGGCAAAGTAATACCTGTCGCTGTTCTACCTTCAAAATTGTATCGCACCGCCGGGGTAACTTTTATATGAGAAAGTCTCTAAAGTTTCGCCCATGGGGAGGGTAGGCGGGGGAGGACGAAGGCAGGAGAGAAAATGCATAGCCCGAGAAAGCGCGGATTACACGTTGCAGCTGCGAGGTGGTTCGTAGATTCGAGAAGGGGGTTACGTACGAGGGGATGCAGTGGGCTCGCCTCGCGAACCTGTTGCGCGAGAGCTCGCCTTTTTTCTGCCGCTAAAAAGGAGACAGCTCGGCGGAGGGACCGAGCTGCAAACAATTTCCAAGTACTCCATCCTCCCCGCGAGCTACACTACACATGCGTGCTGGCATCCCGGCGAACCTGTTGCGGGCGCGGAGAAGGGAAGAAAGGGTGTACGTAGGGAGGCAAAGGTGCGCGCGAGGAGGGAGGACAGCGTGATAAGCGGCCGGGGTGGACGAAGAGAGAGGGTGCCGTCGGCTCGTACGCGCGCACACAGGGAACGTACACATGTATAAAGGGTGGCGTCGCGACGCACTCGGCGTCATTCCCGCGCGGACACCAAAGTCGTGGTGCCCGGGTGTTGCCCAGAACGGTCGAGTAATCGACGGAGAGAGCCAGCAACGTGAAAGAAAACTCTGACTGCCCTCGAGAAACAAAGTCAGAGCCCGAACCGCACGAAGCGCGATATACTACTGAAGGCGCACGAAGGAGGTTCATCAAGCGGCGGTGTTCCCGCAGATTTCTTTCCTGTTTCGCCCGAGGGGCACTTTGCCAACCTCCCTCGCAGCAACAGGTGAGAAAGAAAACTCCCGTACCCCTGACGTATACGACGTGCAACAATCTATCGATAAAAAATCTATTCTTACATCGCGAACTTACTTGATCTACTCGGTCGAAGGGTACTTTTTTTACCAATCGGAAGCGGCTTGGTCGACGGAACGGCTGAAAGCGTGCTTGTGTGGACGAAGACAGAGCAATTTCGTTAATTTCATTTCCGAACGTGGATAGACGCGAAGGAGAGAGGTGGGTGGCGCGTTAATCGATGCTCCGACGTCGTCCCATCAAAGGAGTAATACCCAAAAAGGATTTGCCCCCCTTACACAGCGGCCGCGCGCGTCCGCCTCGATTTCCGCTCGGCCCTTTACGCTCCGCAAACACGCCCGCCGTTCCGCTCTTTCTTCCTCTCACTTCATTCTTTCTACGACTTTTATTATTACATTCGGCATTATGGCCCAAGTAACAGTCCTCCTTCCCGCCCACGAGACTGACGTATATCGACGTGGTGGGCGTTGTACCACGAAGAGGCTGCTCTCTCTCGCCCTCTCTTTCTCTCTCTACCTCTACCTCTCTACCGCTATCCCTTTATGCCCATTCGAAGAGTCAAACATCACGGTCTAAGCGAACAGAATACCGTCGGAAGACCACCGTCGATAAGGCCATCTTCCCTCTGCGGCAAGAAGAAAGGCAAAGATACATAAATCATGACGTAGAGCCAGCCCAAAAGCCCCGGCGGAAAAAAGATGCGGAAGCCGCGAGCTTAAGCCGCAGAACCTTTGACGCGTCCCATAACGAGCCTTTTTGATGCTAATTCTATATTCATCGGCCTTTTATGCCATTTGTCACTTGCCGAGCGAAATAGCCATCGGTTGCCGCGGAATTCATTATTAGCCGGTGATAGATCATTCGTCATCGGGCGGTGGCGTCTGAGCGCTGATCGGCCAGTAATGCGATTACGCACAAAGGGTGTGCTAATGTAAAATTAACGCCGGCAAATGCGTAACATAGAAACGCCGGGCAAAATCGGCGGAACACCCCGGGAAAAACAAAGGGCTGCTTGCTCGATGACCCAAGCCAGAGAGACAATGGTTAATTAAGCCGTGCCATTCGCCTAGTCGCTACTGCGAGGGGTTGCAATTGAGTTTATTCAGCGGCCAGAGCTCCGCAAAATATTGTCATTCCAAATATGAAAGACACGAGGGGCGCGGGAAGGGGCGGGGTGATAATCGAGGGTGTTGATAGGCTACGAGCTCATATCGGACCAAGTCCTCTCCGCAGCGTTGGGTTCCCCGTAGATTAGCCCCTAAGTTTAATCGTACACGATTGTCGGGTTCAAGTGCGTAAGATGAGCCAGAGCGACGGCAGTTTGGCAGCGTGGAGGACGAGGATGCTAGTGTTGGTGACGCTGCTAGTCAGCCTGGCCACGGTAGGACAAACGGGCGCAGCCCTCAATGACCCTGTCGCCTCGTCGAGGCTGCAAGCGTATTACACGAGGCCGCTCTCGAGTCTCGTAAGCAGATTCGACGAGCCGACGGAGAAGCGGGCGTACACCTACGTCTCCGAATACAAGAGATTGCCGGTATACAACTTTGGAATCGGGAAGCGCTGGCTCGACAACGGGGAGGATAAAGTAAGTATGACTACTTCTCCCCTTTCCTATCGGAAGAAACGTGTCACGGTTTCCTTCGTCTTCGCAGAGATCGCGCCGATATTCCTTCGGCATCGGGAAGCGGACGAGACCGTATAATTTTGGGCTGGGAAAGCGCAACGAAGGCCCAGCCGAGTATCAGCTGGACTATCCGCCGGTGGACTGGCTTCGTCGATCTCGCGAGGAGGTGCTCAACGAGAAGACGTTCGAGGATAAGCGCAGCAGGCAGCCCTACTATAACTTCGGGCTGGGGAAGAGGAATTGGCATTCGCCCGACGGGGAGTCCTTTGGCACCGGAAAAGGACCCAGCGACAACGGTCTTCTGCACAGATACTACTTTGGTCTGGGGAAAAGGGCGCTTCTTAAGGAGGTTGACGGCGGCAAAGGCGACGGCGACGATCTCGACGACGACAACGACGGCGACGACGACGACGACGGCAGCGATTCGATTCAGTAGGCTAGATACACCGCTCCCCTCGCGCTCCGGCTCGCTTGCGAATTAATCGTTATACCCCTTAGGCCCGGACACGCTCGCCTGACCCTACAATTGTGTATCTCGATTGTCGCTAAATAAATCTTGTAATCTTCCTCTCGTCGCCTCTTTCGGCAACCTTTTTCGTCGCACCCTCCTCTCCGCCTCCTCGCCGTCGCCTCTTACACCCGTCGCGAGATAAGTGAGACGAGTGCCAGACCAGGAACAACGGTATACGCCCCCCTCAAAGGCATAGTATACCTCGCGCGCACGACGCAGTTTGGTTCAAACGTTTGAGTGGTAGCGCGAAGGGAGGATGAAGGAATCGCTCGTTTTCGGCCTCGTTTTCGCCCTCGGCCTTCTCGGTTTTGCCGCTGCCTCGGAGAAGCGGTGGGTAGCGGACACGGAATGGAACACCGCGTCCAACTGGCTCGACTCTCGACTGCCAGATTTCGGCAGCCATGTCGTCTTCCCTTTAGACACGAGGCACGCGGTGGGCATTGCTAGCTCCGCGGAACTCAGCCTCAGTCGTCTCGATTTGTTCCGGGAAGGCTCCCTGGTTCTACCCAGCTCCGGTCGAATACAGGTAAAATCGACAAGCTGCATTAGCAAGAGGGTGGAGCGAGGGTCTCAGAAGACAAACGTTCACCTTGTAGCTGACCGCTGCCCGAGAAAAGGGAGCTGCAAAAATGAGCAGGTGGATCAAAGAAGGCCACCTTTTCTGGGCGGACCCTGGAAATTGGGGAGGCGCCGTCTCAAAGGCCGCACCGCACTTGGAACAAGTCCCGTGCCGACAGGACGACGTCGTCCTGCCGAGCGTAAATCGAACCACCAGCATCCTACTGCCTATACAGAATATTCGAGTGAGATCGATCCGGACGGCGGGTGCGAAGCATCCGTTCACCGAGTGGCAGTGGATGAAACTCGAAAGCCTCCGGGAGTTTACCGGAGGAAGATTTACCGTGAGGTGAGTGTAGTTGGCTCTATCCGATTACTACTTTGTACCGGGAACGCGTGCAGCGGTATAACGCGACTTCGTCCTCAATGCAGTTACAGTGACTACAGCTGCGATAAATGTTCTTGTCAGGAGGACGCACAACTCGGATATCTGGAGGAGATTTGTGCCATATGTAGATCCAAGTGCGACCGATCGTCTGCCTGCGAGTATCCTCTGACGGTGAGTTTACCCACTCGTCTAGCTTGTCCCCGTGAATTAACCGTTTGAGTCCTAGAGGTCTTCGGGAAAACTCGGTCGAAAAACTCCAAGCAGCGCGATAGCTCTTGTCTTAATCGCCGTGAAGAGACCGTAGCGGCGCGCTGGCGCTGATCTTTTGTGTCAAAAAATCCCATTCGACGGAATAGCACTTGTATATGTTCCCCGGTGCTACGTGGCGGTAGCAAGGGATATTTTATTACTCTATCGTAAAACTTACTTAGGTAAAAATAAATTAATTGGAACACGAAAAAAGCCTCAACGTCAGACTGGAGTGCGCTACTTCGACAGTCTGTGAGTGCACCGTTAATTGTCCATAGTGTTCAAATGCGCCGAATTTTTTCGACCTGAAATATGACCAGCGCATTCGTGCTGCTTGAGACTCAAACGGTTAAGCATTTGTACCTGTCGTACTGTTCGCAGGTGGAGGGCCACTGTTGCCCTTACTGCGGCGGGAGGATCTTGCTTTCGAGCGAGGCGTCCGTCTCGATGAGCGGCATGGCGGCCGACGAGGCCCTCGAGGCGTACGCCACCAAGCTATCGTGGCATGTCAGGCGTACGTGGACCGGCAGGGTGGAGGTGCTCCTCAAGGGACGAACCTACTATTCAGAGACGGATATCGCGGAGGCGCTAATTGATATCCACCGGATGCTGGAAAGTCGGTGCACCCTCTTCCCACTCCTTGTCTATTAACCTTTTAGGCACGATTGAACTTTGCGCGGGCCTGCTTCCCTGTATGGCCGAATTGAACGCGAAGTATGCGTAATCGATGCAGCACTGCAATGTGTGATGGACAATGCAATTTTCTACGCGACTACATTGGAATAAATTTTTTGATGATTAAATTACAATTTTTCACATAAATATAATACATACACTTTAGCTATAATAATTTACTTTAATAACTTAATGATACAATTAAATGTGATATATTTTAAAACTTTTTTCAAGCTTCTATGAACAAAAAACATTCCAGATTGTCACGTTAAGTAGACGATAAAAAAATTTCTTGTACCGTTCGATACTTTTTCGAAGAGAACGAAAATGACATCTGTAAAAATCATTAAAGTGGCGCGTCGTTCACAGGGATGGCCTCCGCGAAAGCCACTAAAGTGGCGCATCGTTCACAGGAATGGCCTCCGCGTAAACCACTATAGTGGCGCGTCGTGTTTAAGAGGTTAATTTAACCTACTCAAAGGAGAAAAAATATGGAAATCGTCCTTTTTCGCATGTAACAGAAAACGGAATCGAGGTGCTGAGTTTGGAAACTGCGGGTGCAGCTCTGTCGGACCATTCTCGTCTGACAATAACGCTCGGGCCGCTTTTTAGTACGCTACTGCTCGTCCTCGGCTTCCTCTTGCTGCTTCTCCTCTACTTTGGCTACTCCCTCGGCTAGTAAGTAAATCGAATCGTTTATTTGCTTCTAAGAGAGTCGAGAGAAAAGCGGCGGAAGTGTAGGCCAGCAGTCGAACAATTTCAGTAGGAGGTGGTACTGGGTCGACAAATCTGCTTCGCCTCCCGCGCCGAATGAGGGAAGCTTATAACTCGCTTTTCCAACAACTGGCCTATGTAGGCGTTCCGTGAAGAGTCAAAGTAATTGCGCGCAATATGAGAAAGGATTCTTGCTTTTTGGATGTGGAGTTTATACGCACGCATCCTAGAGCGGGAAATGCATTTGCCCTCGTGTATATGACTCCTATACCTAGCGCGGCTCGTGCAGTCAGGATTAGGGAAGTGAACCGCAAGAGAGGGAGAGAGAGAAAGAGAGGGGGGAGGAGAGAGAGAGAGAGAGAGAGAGTGAGAGAAAGAGAGAGAGGGGGGAGAAATATCGAGTACGGGTAAGCGATCGAGAGAGCACGGGGCGGGAGGTAGAGAGCGTTTTAATTTGCCAAGTAGGAGGTAGCGGCGACAGCCCTACAGCCAGCAAACTCGGTCTCGTTTACCATTTACCGTTTTACACTCTGCCCACCCCTCGGCACTCGGTAATTTCTTCGCCAGCACATTTCCCTGGCAAACCCCTTGCTTACCCTCGCGCGCCCCCGGGGGCCTTCCATTCGGCTCTCTACTGCCGCGCAAACTGTCGGTACGGTACCCCTAGGATTTAATTAGCTCGCCTCCCTCGTTGGAGTCAAACAGTTCGTTATTTTACTCGGCGGGCCCTCGCCTCCCTCGTCGCCACGCCGGGCCGAGATTGAAGCGCGCTCAACCCGACCCGACTCGACTCGACTCAATTCCAACGACGACGATACGCGACTACGCGACAAGCGGCCCCAATTTTAAGGAGGAATTAAACTTGTAATCGGTGCGACTCTCAGGTGCACGAGAAAGGCGCTAGTAACCTATCGTCCATATTATTCCGCCTCTTATATTCATCGACGATACGCTCACTTGGCGTGCTTCTGCAACTACAATGCGACGTCGTTTCTTCCAGCATACTGTCGGGCTGCACGGAAGCCTTTTCGTCCGTCCGTGATGGAATACGAGCCACGAAGCCACAGACGGTGAAACCATTTAGTTTTGCCCGTTTCGAGAACGTTTCCGAGGGCAACGTTGAGATTGTCGAGGGCACAGGTACGAGCGGCAGTAACGTCGCCGGAGGCGAGAACGAGACCGACAACGATGCCGGCGACGAAGACGCAAAGGAGGGGCGAGAGGAGACCGCGGAGCGGAGGTTCGAAAATCCCCTCTACAGGTCCAAGAGGAGGGATCGAGAGGGGACCAAGATGCTCGATATCGAGACTGCGCTCAGCCTCTCTACGCTCAAAAGCAAAGTGGAAGAAGAACGTGCGCAAGAGACGGAGATGAATGTGGACTAGTGAAAGGAGTTTTCCAAAGGAGGAGGAAGAATTCCATTCATGCCGCGAGAGCGGGAGTTTTCGGTAGCCGCGATAACATCTTAGCACAACCGATGCACAAGTACCGCCGATCGATTCGATTTGCCGGGCCACAAAGATATATGATCCGGTCGCGGAAGCTTGGAAATTTGATTCAGGCGTCAGATAAGTACCTCCGCTGGAATCGGCACACAATTAATGCATCTCACGTTTTTTCTCCCTCACCCCCTCTCTTTCTTCCTCTTATCGCCGAGGAATACTCACCGTTGCGTCCCTGTAAACCTACGAGTAGGAAAAGCAGCCGTTTTATTACACACCTACTGTACCAGCACGCGATTGTTGGATTATAAAAGCGGTTCCTACGCGGAGCTTGATATGGATGGTTCAATAACGTAAGCGATACGTTTTAGTTTAAACGCATCTTTATTTTCGGTGGCAACGTTCGTTCCGAAAGGTCATAAGACGTGCATCGTGCATCCCAAGGGATGGCCAATTTCATCTTCGCAGACCGTCTTTGAGAATCGCTTTAGGCCGATAATGATGCGAATATCTGTATTACATCTATTAATGCACATATGGACTTTCGATAAATATATACATCAAGTATCCAATACGCAGTCCAGTGACAACGCAAAGGTCGTGGATGAACGATGACAGCGAAGACCATACCTGTACTAAACAACGGGTGGTAATCGATCACGATCGATGATCCTCCGTCTGCAGCTAGGTGGACATATTCCACACACATATATTACATACTGCACGCGACTTATATGTCACTATAACATAGTAGAATATATTAAACTCTGTTCTTGGTAAAACTGTCGGACATTTTGTACATGTACACACACACGCGCACGCAAACATACACGTGCGCATATGTTGCCTATATATAAATTCTCTTTCATACAAACATACTCGACAGACGTTGCGAACGCGGAAAATACTTTATCACATTTCCATAAAACATTTCACAAATACGTCCATTGCACGTTTTGAAAAGATAAAGTTCCTTTGGAGCGTTAGATCTCTCTGCATGGTTTTGCGGAGACCGAGGAATAAAGTCTTAGAAAAATAGCACTTTGTTGACCGGCACTGGGTCGTACCCAATCGATCAATGGGACGACATATGTACCTTACAACTAGAAAATGTTTTTTCAACTTTTCCGGAATAGTAGGTGCTTCTTTAAACAATGAGTTTCGCGCCTTCCCCGAGTTCCTTTTCGAAATCCCCGTCCGTAATTTCTAATTCGTAATTCGTTAAACATAATTCATCGATGACTCTACGATATCGTGCTAGAAAGTATGGAAGCAACCGGATAAAGGCACTTCTGGCTAAACGGCAAAGTACGAGGCATTGCGCCTGGAAGGTTTTTTTTCGCGCAGCAGCTGAAATTATTTTACGAAGACAAGGAACGAATACCGAGCCTTCTTTTTAACAAGGGAAGGATTTAATTTGGAATGAACAAGGCGGCAACGGAGGATAGTGGGGCTCTTGGCAGAAGAATCTAGGAGGATTGCTGCTGTAGCAAGGTCTGAAGGCGCTGCAACTCTTTCAGTAACTCGCGATTCGTGTCCTCGAGTGCTGTCAACTTGTCCCTGTAGGAGGAGTTCTCGTTGGTCAGTAAAGTCACCCGCCTCTCCAATCCGTCCATGTATTCTTTCTTCTTACGGCGGGACTCCTGGGCCGATATCTGGATCAGGCAGACAAACTATCACGTTGTGCGACAGTGGTCGCTGATGAGCAATACGGGATACGACCACTTACGATTCTCGTATGAGGGGAAAGGGAGAGACATGTACAGCAAATGCGAGCACGTACCTTGTTCTTTATCTTTCTTCGCACCTTCTTCAGAGACTTTTCCTCCTGCTTAGTGAGCGGCAGCTTTGTGGGTACCGGATATCCCTCGGCCATCAAGGTCCTTTTCTCCTCCTCCGTTAGAGTTAAAATCCCCGTCGAGCCCTTCTATAACGGTGTGGGAAGAACAGATGAAGATACAAAATATTTAGAATCGATGAGGACGTCGCTCTATCTACTTATCGTGTCTTACCGGTTGGCACGATATCAACGGAGTGTGGATGGGCTGCCTAGTGGTGTGCCCGGCATTAGTCACGTACAGCCTGGGTGCCAGCAGGCCTCTAAGATTCTGTACATGCACGGAAGAGCTCTGGGAATCTCGCCGTTTCGGCGAGCAGGAAGCGGAAGCGGTGCCCTCGCTGTCGGAGCTCGCGCTGCTCGGCGGAGTTGGCGGTAGGCCGGACTTCCCCTCACGAGGTACCTCTTCGTCGTACTCCTCGACTTCCATATCCTTTGGAGCCGTAGCGGTTATAGATGTGTACGTATATGTATAATGTACGATGTAACGCAATGGTAGTGTAACTTGATTAAGCTCGCGCACAATACACGGCGGCGCTAACCTGGTAATACTCATCCTCGTCGTCGTCCTCGCTATCGCTGGTACGCGCCTGATGACTTTTGCCAAAATGCACGCTCCGTGGCGATACCATCGTTATTGCACCCTTCTCATCGCGGAGGAGCATTGTCGAGCTCAGGCGAGAGGCCACCGCGCAAGGACTCGCGGGTGCGCTGACCGGCTCACACTTAATTTCTGGGCCTCCGGTATCCTCGGGCATTGCCGTGCTCTTTCGTTTTGCGACGATGATCGCGGTTGACGACAGTGATGAACAGGAGGAGGTGGGGGCCAGGGGGACAGAGGAGGACGATGAGGAAGACGAGGACGAAGGCGAAGACAACGATGACGACGATGTCAAGGACGAAGACGAGGCCAGCTCGCCGCGGCTCGAAGCCGCGTTCATCAGAATCGCTGGAAAGCACTCCTCTTCCATGTCTGGAACAGAAGGCATTCCGTTCGCTGGCATCGGGTTATATTTAGCGTGGGTAAATGGTACGGATGTTGGCGTGGGCGACATTTACCGGCGGACGATCCTGAATTCGGCGTTCGAGGACTAACCCCGGGTGTTGCGGGACTGGCCGGCGGGCTAGAGGCCAAGAGGCTGTAACTGTGCTCGGACTTAATAGGTCGAGGACCGCCGAGAGCCGCGTCCGTCATTAGCCGGTCCCTCAGGACCACTCCGAGGGAGGAGCCATCCCTGAGGCAGAGCACGTTGCCCCATTCTTCTTCCTTCGACGAGGCGGCGGCATCCTGAGCGAGTGCCTGCGAATTCGATCAAGGAAGGATACGCTTGAAAATTGCCGCTTTCCTCTACTTCGTTTCTCGGTCATAATTCGTTCCTACGGCCAAGGCTTATCTATCTTCTGCCTTCTCTTTCCGGCGCTTCCGCTGAACGTACAACGGTAGAGCTTACCCGTTTTCTATGCTTCCTTCGCGATAAGCGTCCCACGCAATGCTCGCTCTTCCAACTCTTTCGAGCTCGGTCGGAGGATAGTCGACTGTATTTGCTCAGGTGGAGTTCAGACGGACTTTACACCCGTGTGGATAACTAGCGCGTACCCCTTTGACGAAAATTCGAGCTACTACGCCATACCGGCATTATCGTTCCGAAAGACTGCCCGGAAACGTTCGTTCAGCGACGGGTAGAGAGCGTTCTACCGGGCAGAAAACAGGCGTTGCCAACGTGTACCAGGCTCACATCGCAGTCACGAAAAAAGGTGAACGTCCTCAAGTCACATTCAAAGCACCCGTCATTCGGTCTACTCCCCTCTACCTGTAGCGAACTAGGAAGAACCCGCGGGTTGCAACACGATGCTCCGAGTTTTCTTACTCCTTTGCCCTCGCCTTTGCTATTCTACCTATCTTTATCCTCTTCTTTAGCTGCGTACGCGTAGACGCCGAGAAAGCTAGGCGTCCGGAGTCACAGGTTCGAACGAGGGGAGCAGCATGAGAGAGAAGGCGAAAGAAGAAGGCCGAGTCGTACCCGATGAAGGCGCATTTGATAAGGTCTTATCGTCGGACACATGTATGCCTAACCATTCTGGCGTACGAAACGCATATCGATAGTTGACCGTGTGCTTTATCGCACGCCTATATACACCTGCACTCATATATCCTATCGCTTGCCGGCCTTTCGGCGCGCGAATAAAGATATCACGTCAAAAAAGCAAAAAAGTGCTGCGGCTTGCAACCGTTGGATCTACTGTAGCACGGATGCTTCCGTTCTCGCGGTGATACGCAACCGATCAGCACGTCTCTCGCGCGGAGATTATCACCGCCGATAGTCGCGCAATTTTATCTTTACTCTAATTACATATAGTATGGAGCTTCGAAAGGACGCTCGCAAAGAATAGAGTCGTAGTCCACTCACCACCGGCTCCGAAAGGTAAGACTCCCAGAGTTCCCTGAGGTCGCTAATTCCCACGTCGTAAAATTCCATGATCCGTCCTTCCTCCTCGCCCTTTTTCGCGCGGCTCTAGGAATCGAGATGTTGGAGAGATGGTGGAGCAGCGCGGCGTATCTCGCGCGCCCGCGGAGGGCGATCAGCCGGTATCAACAGGCGAGCATGATCTCGTGTCGAGGAAGATTCAAGATCGATCGATCGTCCGTCTACGGTCTCGCGGATACGAGGGAATCTAAACCGAGTAAGATAAGGTCGGGTTATGCAACTGCGACGATATACGACCGTGCGCATTTGGCCGAGCGACGCGACGAGATGCGACGAAGCGTGCTGCATTCTGTATTTAACGCCTTTTGTCGCATGTACATCGCCGAGAATGCCGCATGGTAGGTGGCTAACGAGATCAATGGATCCGCCTTTATGGCAAGCTCCAAAGCACGGATTAGTCGCTCCGCAAGGAAGAATCGATAGTCGGCGCTCTCGTCTGATCTTTTGCCGATGACAAAATACCGGTACGCATAATTGTCGATAATCAAAACTAGTATTTCAAGGGAACTCAAACCCTGGACCATGCGGCGAGCACGTAATTCTGCATAACAGCGTACAAAACCAAGAGATAAACAACGCCGCAAACCATAGCAGAATCGCTGCAAACGAATAAAATAACTAATACTTTGCGCAATTACCTTCGTAGAGGAGACAATGCGAAGCACGTCAGCGTCCGCGCCCGCGCCGCACTCTCGCCCGCGCCCGCCAATTTTTCCAAAATTCGGAAGTCATACGGTCGGACGTGCAACAAGGGTGATCTCTCCTCGGGAAAGGAGATAAACAAAGTGCAGATCTTTCCTAGAGGCTCCTTCGCGCCCCGGGACCTTCGTTCAACGCGATCCAAATGCACCAGATGGAACGGACGAGTGCCGGCTGGCTTATCAGGGCCGCCGACCTGTTACACACCGTGCGTGCACGTGCACTCGAGCGCACATACTGGCTCGCGGCGTAAAATGCGCTTGAAGAAATAAAGAATAGAGGTCGAGAGAGTTATTTACCAGGGGAAACGAAGGTCGTTGGGGCTAGGACCCTGGAAGATCTGGGATAGAGGCACCGATGTCTCGCGCGAGGAGCCGTAAGGTACGCGCACACACCCACACACGCGCGTACCACCGATCGGAGGAAAGAAGCAGCTACAGCACGTACACACAGGCACAATCGCTGAGGCGCCAATGAAGACGCAGGAAATCGGGACACGACGGTAGGATCGATAGCTCACACCCGCGGTACGTAAAAAACTACCGATCACGCACTTTTTTTTTATTCCCCGCGTAGAAACAGCAAGCACAAAAAAAAGCACCGTAGATAATTATCTCTACGTATCTCCGACAATTTTTCTGAAGGGGAGAAGCGGGGTTTTGATAAGAATAACGTGGCACACGATAAAATCAAATAAACAGAACCGCGCACACCAGCGTCCTGCGCGCAAATGCTCGACTGGTCGCACGTGCTGGCCGCACAGCGCACTCGCGTCGCCGCCAACGGACCAATGAATGCGAACCACCTGTTACCAACGCAGCGACTAACCTCCACGCGCCAATGAGAGCCTACCGCGCGCGTTATCGTAAATCGAATTCAGATTTTAAATTTTCTAAACTCGTCTCTGTCGCTCTTCTTTGGAGACTTCTCGTTAACACCTGTGAATCTCAAAAACCGAAGAGCGTAAGACTCAAATGAACAATAATTGAATCAACAAGGCCAAGGGAAGGAGTGACGCAACTATCGAGTCCTTTTCGAAACGATTTTTTTATTCCAGGATTATCATACATCGTATCAGTATTACGTCCATATTGGCGAAAATAAAAGAGAAACGTGCTATAACCGCTCATCTTTCGATTTTTATACCCGTCATAACTTTGTATCAGGTACAATACAAGGCCGAATAAAGTACTCACATCACCGTCATCATCGTGTACGTCATCGCTATCCATACCTATTCGTTAGAAAGCAACTCTGGTAAAATGGTATAGCACAAAAGACGCAGGGACGTCAAAAAGGGAAAATGCACGAAAAGAAAAAAAATAAAAACACGCGCAGTGCTCAAAATTCCCTCTTAAGGGCGGATCTCAGCAAAGTGCTGCGCATCGAGGTTACGAGCTTCTCCAGTTCCTCCACCTTCATCTTCAGTATCCTATTGTCCCTCTCCAGCTGCACCGCCCTAGTGGCCATTTCGCTCTCCTTGGCCTTTTTATTCATGCGGGACTTTCTCGACGCCTCATTGTTCTTCTCCCGGGATTCTCGATAGTGCGAACCCGCTTTTCCGTGCGTATTGTCGTCCGCGGACTCGCCGTCGCCGTCATCAGTGCAATACCGATACTTTTTAACCTTGCTTTCGCGCCGTCTCTGCTCGTAGGGTCCCTTTGATCGAGTTCCAGTGAGAGTTCTTGTAGAAGACTTCTCAGATCGCCGAGAAGAAGTGCCGGGAGTGTCTAGAGCAGAGGATGTTATAGTAGAGGATAAACGCTTCCCCGGCCTGGGACAAAACATCGGCGCCTCCTCCCGTTCGGTCTTGACACGAACCACTGACGGAGGTGGCGCCGGTGGTAGCAGCAGCACCGTCGAATCTTCGGCCGCCGGCGAGGCCGAAGGCTTGAAAAGTGGTCTCTGTTCGGACAAGGGGCCTGAGGAATCAGATACAGCGCTGCCCTCAGGCGAATGCACATCGTCCTGAAAGAAAGAGAGAGAGAGAGGAACGGAAAATGTAAGCAAATGATTGGACATTTATCTAGCAGCAGCCACTTTCTCCCTCTTGGGTGACTTACATCACAAAGGTACGAGAGCAGGTCGAATGTGTCCGATCCAATAGTTTCGACGGTACGCAACACGTCCCACGCCTCACGTGGGTTTTCAGTGGAATCGATGGAAGCCGGACACGCAACGTCGTCCAGGTCGAGCTGGGTGGTAGCAGTGGCGGCGGTGCGTTGTCCACCGGAGCAAAAGGACGGTTCGGCAAGATCCATGGCATTCTGCACGTGCCAGGGTGCATGGTGGCGGTGGCTGCTGCCGCGACGCTCCTCTCCAGAGTCCATCGCCAGTTCAGGCGTGGATGTAGTTAAAGGACGTTTATTGGTCTCCGGGTTGCACTCTTCCTTATTGTTCGCACTGCTCAATTCTTTGAATAGCCCTTCCTCCAAAGCGAAAACGCCGTTACCCTCGTATTTCGTACCTAAGGAAATTGCCCAGGGCAGAAAATATAGACACGCAAAAGATTTTACAGAAAAAAAAAGGAAGGGACATACCTGATAGTTTAAAAATACCGGATTCACCTATAGGAAAAGCGCACGGAGCCTGGAACACGTCTATACACCAACCGCTCAAATCTTGGAAGTTTTCCTCCCAGGCAGACAGGGCGGCACTGTCCTCCTCTGTGGTTACATTGGTTGTCGCAGCCCGTGGAAATACCCAGGGCTCTCGGAGCAATTGGTTCTCCATGGTCGGGCTTAGCATAGGAACGGTCTCTGGTTCGACAAGCGTGAGGGACCCGTCCTCTGGTGGCCGCGATCTCACGCCACGAGAAACAGAGGACAGGCGAGGCTGATGACTGCATGGCTCGGAAACCTACAAAGAATACAATGAATACGTGTATCAGTGCAAGAAAAATTGACACAGTCAGGGCACATCAGGCCTAGGTCTGATAACATTACTCACGTTTAAAACACCTCCTTCCTCAAATGAAATGTTGCTGGCCGTTTGACTTTGGTAGATGGGAGGGATTTTGGAAGCCTGCAATGGAATTTTGGTGTTTACAGGCGCGAACAAAGACGTTGTTGCCGGCAGTTGAAGCGTTACGTAAGATCTGCAAAGCCCGTGGTGATGGAAATAAGGAAACAGGATCGGGGTTTTATGCAGAGAAGATACGTTTGACAAGTGAACGTCAACTTCGATGTCGTCGTACTGGTAGACGTTGACGTACAGAAAACGGTATATAAGGAGCGGATAGATGAGGAAAGAGAGGAAAGGAGGGAGAGAGAGAGAGAGAAAAGCGATGCTCTTACCCTCCCGAAAACGATGGCTCTCGGTGCCTGTTCCACTTGGGAGGCAAAATGCGAAGTTGTAGATACAGTTGATGCGCGTTCTCTCAATCCCTTTATTTTTTTGAGGAAAATTTAGCGAAAGAGAAGTGTAGTCGACGAACGGTCGTTCCTTTCGGCAATGGTCTTTCGTCGAGAAACGTTATCCACATAAGTTGCGCAGGCTGGAAAGTATTCGGCAGTACTGGACGAAAGACGTCACGGGACAACGCCGAGCGCGCTCTAAAGGCGATTCGTCGTGGAAGTTTTCGTGAGCACGTCACCGTCCACCAACGAGAAGATGGATGATCTCAGAAGGATCCAATCGGCGTGAAGGAAGGCTCAAAAGTGGGAATCGGCCACGTAATTCGCGGAACTCGAAAGAATAATTGTAGGCCCTAGTCGATAAAGTGCTCTTTCCTCGTCTTTCTACCATTACGATTCTCTTAGCTCACACGCGCAAAACCTATCGCGGGAAGGAGCATATCGGGAAATCTTCAAAAAGAAATTGATCAACAGGGATTGCGTTGAGTGACGAAAGAGACTCTATAGAATACATACAGCTTACGGAGAGTATTCTTATGTAAGGTAAAAAGTACAACATTGCCTATAGGAAGGGTACAAGAGAAGACCTATGGCCGAGCGATCGAAGAGCGCGCGGCAGCGGCCATCTTGACGTTACGTAGCGGTGGACATATTGGTATTTTAGCGGTTGAGAGAGCTTGCACCGGAAATCTAAGAAAGCTGATCATTTCCGTTAGCTATATTGGTTTCAACGGCAAATTTAGAAGTTGCTGTAAACATGTTTTTCAGAAAATCAATAAATTTTTGCGAAATAAGGGCATGTAATTTGGAGATGGCCACAACTAAAAAATTAAAACAAACAGTGAACTCGTCGTCGGTCAGATCGCCATAACTTTGCCGAGCATATGAGCCATGAGCATCCGACAATTAATGCGTTACCAGCGCGTATGTTACTACTTTGTGTTTAACACGTTTGCAACGAATTATGCTACTGGTGGTACCTTCAAGTTTGTTCCATGGGGTAAACTGCGTCACTGGTGGTACATTTATATTTACCTTGTGGGATGGGTGCCACGCCTATACCGATGGTAGATATGTAATTGTTCCGTCAAGTGACTTGTATCACTGGTTGTACAAATAAATCTAATAAATTCTATCTGCTCTTTGTTAATAAAATTAAATTATAATACACAAAAATATGTACGGGAATTATACATATTTTACAAATTAACGTTTTTATATAAGGAGCATTACCATAGAACAAGAACAGTACAATGAAAGAAATATTTACTGTTGAGACTGATAACAATAGTCTAATCATAACTGTAAAAGATATGACAATATCTCTTCCTCTCTTAAGCGCGTTATATTAATAAAATAAGTCCAATGATTAAATAAATAACGTGCAATCAAATCTGAATCAGCACCAACAGATAGGAAAAAATACGAATAACAAAGCTGGCCCATAGCAACAAAAGCTAATTCAGTCCTATCGCAAAGCTCGTAGAAGTTTCAACTAAAATTAACTCTGACCAGTTGCGACATTTGATATTATCATAATTTATTAACTACTTCTCACTTCTATATTATTGAAATAGGTTTATAACACTATTCAATGCTTTCCAGGATCTTATAATAATAAATTATTGCAAATATTATACAGAGTCTGCTAAAACTGATTAATCAGTTTGAAGGGGACATTGTTCGGGCTATGTTGGGGGAAAGCAGTTACACCTGCTTTCATCGTGTTCCATTGCTTATTCTGTTTCAGTAGTCAAAATAATTTGGATAGAAGAACGTCAAAGTTTTGCCACATGGATGTATTTGGAAAGCAATAGTTCGGTAATTACAATGCATCAAGTTTTTCAAGAATGGTTCAATACTTCATACAACACCATACTTATTGCAAACACAATTCGGGCATAGGATATGAAGTTGGGTGAAACTGCTAATATATTTAGATTAGGTACACATGGTCAATGCAAGGCCATAAAGACACTGGAAAATATACAGCTAATGAAAGCAGCAGTTCAGCAATTGCCAATGTGTTCTGCTTGAAAGTATGTTGTTATTTTAAGAATGTTGGACCGCAGTATAAGGAGGATTCTTCATTCAAATTTATTGTGTCGCCTTTACCAAATAATGATGATTCAGGAATTGAGTATAGCAGATTACACCAACCATAGACACTGTGTGAACACATGTTTGCACAGATTACTCTCACAGCAGCTTTCTTCAGTAGTAACAAGGCATAATTTCATCTTACAATTAGTGAAGCTGATAATAAACAAAATTTTCATTATCAGGCTGAATGTCACCGCAAACCACTTTGTGAACGGCCGCTACATTCCTTTAAATCAAGGGTCGGTAAACGGTGGCTGGCGAGCCACATGCTCTTTGACCTCTTGAGTTTGGCTCTGCCGCAAAGGACTACGTGCTGCCGATAATGGCGGTAAATATCGCCTATAACATCATATATGATGATGTTCAATTTAACATTACAATTAAATTGATTTGCTTGCGATTTCAAATTTTTTAAAGTTCTGCTTATATAAAACAACTTTGAAATACAATTATTAGATTCAAAAAACAAAGAATAATTGAACTTTAAAGTTGAACGTCTTTGTGGTGATTTGGAAATATTAGAGAAAATCAAATATGAATTTAATTCACAGCACAAGTGGTCTGCTTTAAAAACCTGGAGAAGGAAGGTATGATGATTTTTAATATTAAGAACAGTATTCTTCATTCACATGATCAGCTAAAAAAACTAGCATTTGGTGTTCTTTCCCTTTTCGATTCTATATATTAAAATGAACATACTTTTTCGAACATGAACCTCATCAAAAGTAAATTCAAAAATCTTGTTACTGATAAAAACCTGCAATCGTGCTTAAAATTAAAAACAATAACATACAAATCTAACTTGCTCAAATTTTCGAAAGAAACACAGGGCCATAGTACTCATTAATCAGAACATACATTTTTTATTTTATTTAACGTGTTATTTTCACATTATATATTAACATAATATTATTATACATAAATTGTTTTACAATTTAACGTTATAAGAGTTAAGTATTTATAAGTCATTGTCATAATCCAGTTTCATGTATACCTTACTTACAATTTAATTTTTATTAATATCATTAATAATGTCAAATCATCATAATTGATATGAAGTTTTATTTTGTGTACTCGTAATTTAATTAAGATTCGAAAATTCAACTGTATGTGAAGTGCCCATATACAGGGTGAACCACCTAAAACTTGCACCACAGATATTTCTGAAATAAAATGCGTTATTGATATGCAGTTTTCATGGAGTTGAATTGTAGGCAAGGGTTCGTAGTTTCAGTCCATACACCAATTTTTAGATGTTTTCGAAAGTATCCTTACTTCCAAAGAGTATAATTTTTTAAATGGAACTATGCCTATTGATAGTAACAAAATGAAAGTAGAGTGAATTAAAATGTCAATGGTGTTTTTTGCCAGATTCTAGTGCAAGTCGTTTACGAAATATCATCTTTTGAACATTATGAATGAAACAGCGTATTACTGTTGCCTGTACTGAAATCTCTGCTGAAATGCTAGAACGTGTGCAGCAATCTTTACATGGTGAACTGCAAGTTTGTATTGTTCTCTGTTATCCCAGGAATGTTATATTGTACAGGTCACCGGTAACGGCAGACTTAGCTAGGCTAAGCTTCATTCTAATTGATAGCATCAATTTGCACCACAGATCAAGGTTCTACCAATCTGTGCCACCAATCAGTGAGTCATCACCAAGGTAGATAGCTTCTTCCGGTGAACAGCCAAACTGTTCATAAGAGCACCATATCACCAATACACAGTTGACAATTGAGTTAATAAGTTGAGTAAAGTAGCATTCACTCGCTACTCTCGAGCTCTTTTGGAATCTGCTACCATCAGATATCTGAATTTTGGTATTGATGAAGTAGTCCACAATAACATCAAACATCCTAAACATCCTTCATCTGTCAGCAATGCCTCTTTTCTCATACCATGTGAAATTAATGTTCAATCGCAAAATATCAAATGCTATGCATATGATTTATGCAGATTCACTCTTGTCAAGGTTCTTAAAATGAAAAGCAGCAAACCACTTGTGCTTTTTAAATTGCTGCGTAATTCTTCATTACCGCAATGGCGGTCTTATAATCATAAATCATTAGACAGTCTGCGACTGACTGATACTTGCAAATGAGAGGCAAAGCGAATACCACTTCACCAAGTATGACAGTTGCAGGATAACGCCAGATGGCTCTCACCTTACGTGTTCCTTTTTCACATACATGTGCTATGACTTATCTCATGCTGTCAGGTAGATCTTTCTTCATCCCACACTTAATCTGGTACCAAAATAATTGGGCGCGTCTTATGCCCTAGATTTTTCCAGGGAAGGCCAGGTGACCGAAACCAGATATCAGTATCTTCTTTGAAAACATCATTGAGGTGTATCATCTTCACATGTCCCCTAAATTCAAAGCGTTGCACAGCATCGTTTATTGCCAAACGCAGAATTATACCGTCTGGCTGTGGACTATCATGATGGTAACGTTTAATATCAGCAATAACAGCAGCAGTATTAACTGGTGTTGATACTTGAAATCCTTGAAATTTTCCGAGGTATCGCACCTTTGCCATGGTTGATTAAGAATTGTTGGATATTCAGACAAAAATCATCCTCTTGACACTATACTAGAGCTAAGGAAGTAGATTATTCAAGAAGTTAAGGATCCGCAGAAGGCACGAGCAAACTCACAGTTGAATTTGAGGGTCTCAGATGGACAAATCGAGAAGCTCCAGAGAACAAGCCCACTCTACTCGAATAGTGACGTAGCATGTCAGCGAGCGCCCGCGCTAATTCCCCACCTTTCCGATATCTTAATATATCGCGCTGGCTATAGGTCTCTGTCGCTCTTATTGTACCTTGCTCGCTCTCATTACATCTTTCTTGCTCTCAATGTACCTTACTCGTCTTTATCGCGTCTTTCTCAATGTGTCTCATACGCATGTGACATGTCTCGCTCTCGTTTGCGACGTTGCGAACAAAATATAAGTCCGTGCAATCCCTGCCGGGCTTCTAGGCCTCTATAGAACTTGCTGGACAGATCGGGAGTGGAGAATGCCCAAGCGGGTATTACTGTATATATAAATATGTGATCGTAAAAAAATTTTCCGCACATATGAAAACAAATTGTATCAAATAATTTTCAGCGAAAGATTTTTTCCCCGGGTTCGAATCCCGCCCATCACCCCTGGTTTTTCTATGTGATATGTATACCGTAGCTCTGGTGGTTCGAAACCCACCTTAAATAGTAGGTCCTAGGCCAAATGACCTTAGCAGTCGGTGCCGAAAAATGAATTAAAAAAAAAAAAATATTTTTTCTCGCTATAATTTTGGAAAAGGAGAATGCACATAAAAAGATATCTGTAAAGGAACAGCAATATAAACAATTGCAAAGCAATCAATAATTTGAATTTTGAGATTAATATTAGTCGGTTTCAAGATGTACAAAATTGATTGCGGTAATGAAAAATATTCGGGCAATAAAGGATTAAAATTAGCATGGTCTTAATGATAGAAATTAAAAAGAATATGTTTCCAATGATATTTTATATTTTGATTATATTTCTAGAAATTTCAGTGCCGCTCTTTAACACTAACGTAGTGCCATCGTAAGCGAGACCGTTACTTGCCCATGACACCTTGTTGGTGTCGTACGTAAAGCTGTAACAAATGCCAGTGATAAAACATACTGGCGCAAAGAAAAAAGTTTTGATTACTCGCGCGGACGGCGGAGGCAAAATAATTTTTCCGTATTTATTATTCCAAATGGACGAAAATTAACTCAATAGCGAAAATTGAAATCTGGTAAATAATTGTTAATTTGCTTTGTTTCCCACGATACTACAGAAGTTTTTAGATGAATAGTTTCGTTCACGGCATATGTTGGATCATATGACTTTCAAACTGTGTACATATATCACTTTTAAAATTGACTAGCCATCTACGGCTAATTCTTCAGCTACAGATAATATAGTCGTTATCAGCTTGATAACGATCTTTGCATTACTATCGTTTCTAGCAACAATGTTGTTAGGCAGTATGTCATAAGAAATAATAAAGTATCGAAAGGCAGCTGATACCACGGGGAACGGACCAAATATTCTATTTTTATATTTACATGAAAAAAAAATAATAAAAAATAAAAGTGTAGAAAGAATCAAACCAAATCTAATAAATTTAAATTGATTTCATTTTAAATGTATGTAAGAATATAAATGTACTTTTTGTAAATTTAATAAATAAATATAAAAAAAAATGAATTAAAAGAAACAGATGAATATAGGATCCAACCATCGCTGCCTCTTTTACGTTACCATCTACTTAAATAAGTTGGAAAGTATTGATAGACCGCCTCGACGTAACAGTAGCAAGAAAAAGAAAAACAACGCGACACCGTGCAGCCATAATGATATTTAAACGGTTCAGATTTACTATATTTTTTACACGAAGGCGTTTCAAGAAAAGGCACAATATCTTCTGATGAGTTTTTATTCAAAATATTCGCTGTACAATAACGCTTAATGTTGAGTGGCCCAATGTTGCCATTAGGCCTTTAGAACTTAACAAGAAATATGTACATTTTTACAGAAGAAAATTGTAGTCTTATAATTCTTCCAAGAACGAGCTGTTGAATATCTCCAGTATAATCCTCCCAAACATGAGCATATTGATACGTATCTTCTGATATGTATAAAGTTTTTTTTAAAAAAATTTTACAAGGAGCTAACTGGGCAGATAGCACTCTTTTGATCATATTTGTATGAGTTTGCATGAAGCGGATGAGAAACCAAATTCTTCAGGCCTACATTTGGTTAGACAACAAAAAATTGATTGCTACAGTGAATAGATGCATAGTGCTGTAACAGATTGAATCATTTTCATAGATGCATATATCTCTATATTTATTTGTTTATTTGTACCTAACATATTGAAATATAGTAGTAGTACATGCATTAGTGAGTGTATTGTATATTTTATTATATATTATTCTATTCTTCTTTTAGCCTTTCATCATCCTTTTTTTTCACCCTATTTTTTTATTTCATATTAATTACCATCTGGTTCCCTGAATAAGAGCTACTCCGATGCTATTGAGTGCCGCATTACATGCAATACTGTAAAGATTTAAAAGGACCTGAGCAGATGGAGTTCTAGTATTATGATCCAGGTCACATTTACTGTTGTTTGCAAACGCAGTCAAAACTCCAAAATGGTCCGGCATTCAAGAATCAGAATAGTTCATAGAGGTCTATCTATTAATGGTTATCATAGTGGTTCTTACGATTTATTCAGTATAATCCATCTCTAAGTTTTTTAACCCTTAAGAGTCTGTTAGAGATACTGACAAACTCCAAGTTGACTTTTGGTCCTCAGGAAAACAAAATTTGCGGGAAGGGTATGTGACTCACGATTTTAAAGTTTCTAGGCAGGTGTGTTAATATACATTGACTGCAAAGCTCATTTTGCTTTACTTTCTGTTTAAATTGCACACAGCGATAATCACTCGGCGAGGTGCTTTATTACAAAATATACTGTTGATCCTATGATTGCTTGCACGAAAAGTCCATTGTCATTTCTCAGGAACCAAAGCCATGCTGAATATGTTAATTGCTACAATACTGCTTTCTATGATTCTTCTTTTTATGATTCTCTTCTTGGTAATAAGAGCAATATATATATTCATTAAACTTTATCCTTCATATTCTCGCAAACAAAGGTGCAGTGATCTCATTCCTTTTATAGGAATCATCTATAACTTGTTCCTGGCCACTACTAGGTTGTTAAATAGATTCACGGAATGGAAATCGGAAAACGAATTAATAATTATAATAATGACTTTAAAAATTGAAGATTTTGAACTAAAACGCTACACTAAAATTTAACGACTTTAAACTAAAAAAAATTTTAAAGTAAAAAAACCCTGTAAATGTTGCTGAAAAAGTCGTTTTCGAATGTGGTTTTGTTGTATTTTTAATGAATACGGCATCCACTATGCACGCAGCTTTTTGCAACCCAAAACTTGATTTAAAATATTGCAAAAAGCTATTGAAATTTCGATAAATTTTTTTATAAAACATGAAATATTGAAATGACGTTAAGTTTTAATTCTAATATTGACGAATAAACGGCACTCCACAAATTTATTGAACACCTAAAAATCGGTAGTGCCCAAAATCTGCTCTTCTTTTGTCAACATATAAATTTATATTGTAACTGTATTGCGGGATTACACTCTGCTCCTGTGCTCCACTGTATGTGAGGTGTGACGACCATTTATGGAATTAGTATACTATTAACCTATCCGATCTTTCTATGGTAACAAAGCGTAGATAAGGGCACAAAAAACGATACTTTTAGGTTCACAATATATCGTCTTTAACAGAACACATGTAATTATAACTTATTAATAATATCGTATTTATTGACTTTATTATATATATTTACGGTAATAAGATGTAATACATGTCTGAAAGCATCATTCAAGCTAAGCAAAAAGAAATTTCCCTGGCAGGGAATGGAAACCCGGTCTCTCGCATAACAGGCGAGGATACAGACCACTTTTTTTCCAGACACGTTTAATAATAAAAAGCTACACAGGAAAAATAACACAATGTATATTTGAAATATTAACCTAAACGTATAAAAGTCGGACTATAATATATTACCAGACGACACGCGGCTCTCGTCGAGCGCTTACTCAGGTACGTATTTGTTTTACAAATTAATATTATGCATAGAAGCAGACTTTGGTGTAGGAATTAGTATATTATTCGATCTATCTTTCGCAACAAAACTCAAAACATGGCTCTAAAAATTGCGCATTTTATAATCATAACTTGCCGTGGTTAGCAGAACAATGTGGTTAAAATGAAACATGATTAAATATATATGCTTACAGACTAAATATATACGTATATACACTTATACATATTTACAAAGAAAACGAGATATTACACACGTCCGAAATCATTATTAGTCTAGTAATGAGAAAAGCAAAAAAGAAATCTCTCTGGCGGGGAATAAAACCGGTATCTTGCGTGGCAAGCAGGAATCCTGACCACTTTTTTTTCTTAAACACGTTTATTCAAAAAAAAAAAGCCATACGAGAAAAGTAACAGGATGAGTATATAAGATATTAACCTAAACGTATAAAAGTTGTACTATAATATATTGCAAGGCGACACCCGGTTCTCGTCGAGCGCTCTATGTCAGGTACGTTTTTATGTTGCTATCACGCATACCGTCAGTCTTTATATTAGGAACTATTGTCTAGTTCGAAGTTTCTTTGGTAGCAAAGCGCAGAAAATGGCTCAAAAGAAAAACTGCGCTTCGGTTATCACTACTTGCCATATTTGGCGGAACAATGAACTTAAAATAATCTATATTATACTTACGAGCTAGATATATAAATATTGACATTTATACATATTTACAATGATAATGAGATATTACATATATCTATAAGCGTATGATTACTGTGGAAAAAAAAGCAAAAAGAAATCTCCCCGGCGGGGAATCGAACCCCGGTCTCCCGCGTGACAGGCGGGGATACTGACCACTATACTACCGAGGATTTCTGAGTGTTAAAATCTTTAATAGTGTAGATAAAGGATAACCAATTTTGCATAGTCGATACTGGGTGGAGCATATTATTTATTATCGATCCACCAGTACTTTTTCGTGTTTTGCCGATGTTTATCTTTAATATCCGCGTCGTCAGTTTTGACAAAAAACGAAGATCGCCGCGAGATAGCTTATAATGTATGTCGTTATAATAGATAATCTTATTATCATAAGTCTTTCCATTTACATGGTACATCGTCGGTATGTTATTTCTATCTTGAATGTATCTGCGAGCATCTAAATATACAAAAGTCTCGGGTGGCACATAACCAGTCGCTCTCGCTATCACGAAGTACTGCGCGTTTGGAAAGAGCGAGCAGCATATCAAGCTGTTCGACGCGACTTTATCGACCGTTGCCCAGTTGGTTTCGTATCAATTTGAGTATGAATAAGTCGATTCTAATTATGCTCGCTTCTTGATAAATTTTGAAATTGCAGATTTTCTTAGTGAAATTACATTCCGGAGTTCTGTATTTGCCCAAGCAGGCTCTAATGCATTTACGCTCGAACGCCCTGTATTTTTCCATAAGGCTCGCTCCGACGTTAAACCATATGGGGCAGGCGTAGGTTAGAATCGGCCGCACGAGCATTTTGTAGCACAATAGCTTCACCGTTCTATCGAGATGTTTCGAGTAGAACAGTTTTTTTATGGGCTACGAAGGTTTTTTTGTGCTTTTTGTAGTTGAATTTTTATGTGGTCAGCAAATGTCAATTTGAAATCAATGTGCACTCCGAGCTATCTTACTACGGATTTATGCGGTATTTTGTTTTGATCGTCGTCTAGGATGTGAAAATCTTTCCAATTCTTTCTCACATCCTTATTGGCGTTGGACGTCTTGGAAATGTACGGTCTGAAGAGGATCGTTTCGCATTTGTCAGTGTTAATTTTGAGTTTCCACGTGTGGAAGTAATCTTTAATTTTGAGAAGGAGGGTTTGCAATTCCTGTCTAATAATGGACGGTTTTTCGTGTCTGACGTATACGAGAAGGTCATCGGCGAAAGCCAGAGCGGTTTTGTCGTGGTCCTCGTTCAGGCCGAACATATTCAGCAAGTCGCTTATAAATATACTAAAAAGGATGGGGGAGTTTACCGTTCCTCGTGGTAAACCGTTAGTGAGATCAAACATTTTGTCCGAAATTTCTTCGCCGTTTTCGACGAAGAATTTTTTATCGCGAAGCATGCTCCAGATCATCTTTAGTAGATGGTCTGGACATTCTTTTTTTATTAGTTTAAAAAATAGACCATCTAGCCAAACCGTGTCAAACGCCTTTTCTAGATCGATGAAACAAGCTCCAACACAGTCTCCCGCGTTTCGCGCCCAGCACACATCCGACACGAATTTCGTGATAGCGTGAGTCGTCGCATGTCGGTGTCTGAAGCCAAATTGTTGTTCCGGTGTGAGGTTTTTGTCGACGCAGAATTTGTTCAGGGCGTCGTTAATCGTGGTTTCGAAAATTTTGCCGATATTGGGAAGCAAGCTGATCGGCCTATAATCGGACGGAGAGTGACCGTCCTTGTTCTTCTTTTTGATCACGATAGTTTTTGCAATTTTCCACTTGGACGGGAAGTATGTTAAGTTTAGTGCGTTATTGAATAAGATACTATAGTATAGGATGTATTGACCGGGTAGATTTTTTAGGGCTATATTCGGAATTTAATCGATATTCGATGATTTTTTGTTGTTTAGTTTTTTGAAAGTGTTTTTCAATTTAGCGAAAGACGTGAAATAATCGGGCGGCACATCCTCGTAATTTGGGTTACTCGCGACGTTTTTTGTGGAAAATGTACATATACCGGGTTCTTTTGCCAATTACACTACACAAACGCGTTTTGCCTAGCCCAGCATTTTGATTGCTAACCGATTCGAAATGAGCCCCTAGTAGGTTTAGTTTTTCTTTTTCTCCGGCTATAATGAAATTTTTATTCGCGCCTTGCTGTAGATTGTTCGCTCGTATGTGTGCTTTACTGAGAACATCTCGCTGGTCATGTGGAATTTTCAGCTGCTCGATGTTATTTTCAGTTTTCCCTCTAAATATACTATTTATACTGGGAAATAGTTTATTCGGGTCTTTTATAGAGATGTTTGATACGCGGTTTTGCCAATAGTTATTGACGGATTTTTGAAACTCAACCTTTATTCGTTCGCGCGTCTTCTTGAGCAAAGCTTTTAGGGCCTTTGCTACGCTAGGATTGTACAAATCGCGATTTTCGATTTTGTACATTTTTTTTATGGCGATAAGTACGCGGCTCTAGTGCTTCCTCAGTTTCTTGATTATCGGTGTGATGTAGTTGTCTACAGAGTTGTAATCGTCGTCTATTTTCGGGACCGCGATGTCGATGGCGGCTTTTATATTATTGGTTAATTCCTCGATATAATTGTCGATTTCCTGATTGCCAAGATTCCTATCGTCTGGTATCTGTATTGCGTCTGTCTCCGTAAGTACTTTTCTAAATCTGTCTCAGTCAGCTTTATCGTAATTGTATTTTATTTTTGGGTCTTGCCTGTCTAGCAAAATATCGTGTGACGCGTCTATAGTGAATGACGCTGTCAGTGCTCGAGGGTCGCTGTCATAGTTAATACTTTTCAAGTGTCCGTGGGCGGTCAGTCCGTGGAAGTTTATTCTATTGTCTGCTAGGCATATGTCGATGAAGGAGTTTCATCTCGGGTAAGGGGGAAATTCTGTCCTAAGGAGTTCCGTCCTGTATTCTATTTTGTTTTTTACGACCCACTTGCAAAGTTCAGGTCCCCGGCTAGTATATAATAGTTACTCAGATTATTTAACCGGAGCTCCGTGAATAGATTTTCGAGTTTGATCATAAATTCCTTTTTACAATTTCCCGCGGTGTAAGCGGCTATGAGAAATAATTTGGAATTGTCTTGGAGTTTTATTTCGATCACGGTAGATTCTAGGCTCACTGCGTTCGACAAGCAGGTAGGCTGGATTCTTCTAAATTTGATCGGTTTCTCACTAGGATGACAGTTCCCCCACCCAGTTTGGCGTTTGGTCGGTCTGTTCTTATCATAGTGTACTTTGCGAAATTAAGCTTATGATTTTTATCGATCTTGGTCTCTGCCAAGAAATCAAAATGCGGTTGGTGCTTTTGTAAACAATCCGACAGAGTGGCCCTTTTTTCGTTGATGACTATGGAATTTACATTTATGGATAATATGTTTATTTCCTTGAGAAATAGCTTATGTGGTTCGTCTTGTGCGCTATCGAACTTATTCATCGTCATTAAGAGCGATGCTAAAGACGCTCGCTATGATTTCTATATTAGCCGCGTTTCTTTGTATTTGGTTATTAATTTCGGAAAATTTGACATTTAAAAGATCCAGTATACTTTTTTTGATATCATCTATCTGCGTGTCTCTGTTTACTGTGTTCCTAGTGTCGGGTTGCGCTTGTTCGCGATATTGGTTTCTAATTTTTCTAAGTATTTCTATTTTTTTGTTCTCTTCTTTTGTCTTAATTTTTTCTTTTATTTCAAGAAGTTTTGGGCAACCGCGGTATGAGGCTGGGTGTCCAAAGTTTTTACAAATTACGCAATACAGGTCCTTGAATTCGACCTTCTGTTTTGAGTCAGTCACCGTTGGGATGCTACTCTCTTCCGGATTGTGTACTTTGTCGCACTTGACGCATATGAAGGTCATGTTGCAGTTCGCTGCCACATGGCTTATGAGCTGACACCGCTTACATTGTATTCCGTCGCACGCGCGGATGGCTTCCCATTGTACGGCCGAGTGTAACAAAACTTTTATATTTTTTAGGTTACCGATTTTACTATCCGGGGTTAGCTGTACAACGAATATCGGCAGGTTTCTATTTTCATGTATGGATCGCCTCGTTCTAAATCTATTCACCGAGACAAAAGAGACTTGATCCAGGTTTTTATCTTTTAATGCGGAAAGGATTTTGCAAGACTCAAAGTCGCCCTCTATGTTTTTTAATAAGACAGCCTTTCTCCTCTCTATGTTGGGGGTGTACGTGAAATAGTCGATATTTTTAGCTTATAACGCGGCGCAAGCTTTTTTATAATCTTCGAGATTTTCTAGATACAATGAGTACTTAATGTGGTTAATTTTTTTTGTATTAAAGTTCTGGATACTTGCGGATTTGGTTATTTCTATAATCGTTTTTGATGGGGTGTTCGACACTATAATCGGAGGTGGCCTCATCTGTCGGGAATTTGGTTTTTCGAAGTGTCAAAATCAGTTTTCATCCTTTTTCTGTCCTTGTTTGCCCTGTGGATGTTGGTGTCGTCATCGGATTTGCTTGAATCGTTCTCCTGTTGATTGGCCCAGCTCGTGGATGGCTTCGGGGGTGCGTTCCTCTTCTTCGGTGTTGGATTATCACTGCCCTGGATGATGCGTTTCTTCGCTAGGGCAGGAAAGTCTGCGTCCATTTTTTCCTGTCCTGAACTTGGCAGAGTTTCGTCCACCGACAGAGCCGCAAATCTATTCGCGTTTTCCCACACATTTTGATTTCCCCGTGTGGATTTTTTTTCCTTGGTTGTCTTGGTTTTTGCACCACTCATCTCATGAATAATTTGAGACAGCTCTGCGATTTTTTTATTTTGTTCGGCGATGATGTCAACCAAATCTTCATATTTTGGTTTTATGATCAGCATTTTTGTTTGATCGTTTTGGGCAACGTTTTCCTTTTTTTCGGCTTCCTTTTTGGCTGGTTTGTCCGAGATTTTCTTCGTCTTGCCCGTTGTTTTACACGCCAGGTTCGATTGCGGGTTTAATCGTTTCACTTTCCTTTTCTGTCCTAGCAATTCTGCCTCCCAGGATTCTAGGCTTTTATTGGATAAACGGGTTTGCAGAACAGGTAGCTCTCCTTTTTTCGGACTGTTCTTAACATTATTTAATTGTTGCTGAGTGCTGTATGTCACTGTTTACACGCCAATATCTATTTGTTGTATTTTTATGGCTAGATTTCCATTTGAACTTGACGGGCACTTGGGGCTAACGGGGAGCCCCCGCGTCGGTCGAGTCTATGGATTGAATTTTGTTACATTTATTGTTTCTATATATTTATTCCACTTAAAATGTCTTTTGCATGCACCAATATGATCACCTGTGTACACAATCACTGGATACACTACTATTTTTGAGATTGTTTTTGGTCTATGAGACAGACTGATGTTGTAACACTATTTGTATTGCGGAGCGCATTAGAGGCACGTCCTTGCACTACGAAGGCTAAAGGACAACTGGGGTGGGATACTGACCACTATATTACCGTGGAATTCTGAATTCTATAATCTTTAATACTCTAGATAAAGCATAACCAATTTCTCACAGCCGATACTGGGTGGAGCATAATATTTGTTATCGATCCACCAGTACTTTTTCGTGTTTTGCCGATGTTTATCTTTAATATCCGCGTCGTCAGTTTTGACAAAAAACGAAGATCGCCGCGAGATAGCTTATAATGTATGTCGTTATAGTAGATAATCTTATTATCATAAGTCTTTCCATTTACATGGTACATCGTCGGTATGTTATTTCTATGTTGAATGTATCTGCGAGCATCTAAATATACAAAAGTCTCGGGTGGCACATAACCAGTCGCTCTCGCTATCTCAAAGTACTCTGCGTTTAAGAAGAGCGAGCAGCATATCATACCAAGCCGTGTGACGTGATTTTATCGACCGTTGCGCAGTGGTTGCGTATCAATTTGAGTATGAATAAGTCGATTCTAATTATGCTCGATTCTTTATAAATTTTGAAATTGCTGATTTTCATAATGAAATTAAATTCTATATTTGCCCAAGCAGGCTTTGATGCATTTACACTCGAACGCTCTGTATTTTTCCATAAGGCTTGCACCTATGTTAAACCACACGGAATAAGCTTAGGACAGGATGGGCCGTACAAGCATTTTGTAGCACAATAGCTTTACAGCTTTAACGAGGTGTTTCGAGTAGAGAACAGTCTTTTATGCTTCAAGAATGCTTTTTGTGCTTTCTGCAGTTGTATTTTCATATGGTCTGCGAAGGTCAATTTGAAATCAATATATACTACGAGGTGTCTAATGACGGATTTGTGGGGTATCTTGTTTTGCGATAGCTCGTCGTCTACAATATGGAAATATTTCCAGTACTTTCTCACGTCCTTATTTGCTTTGGAGGTCATAGACAGGTACGGTCTGAAGAGGATCGTTTCGTATTTATCTGTGTTGATTTTAAGGAAGATGGTTTGCGGTTCCTGCTTAATGACGGAGGATTTTTCGTGTTTGACGTATACTAAGAGATCATCTGCGAAAGCCAGAGCAGTTTCATTATGGTCCTCGTTCAGACCGTACATTCTAAGCAAGTCACTTATGAATATGCTAAAAAGGATGGTGTAGTTTATCGTTCCTTGTTGCAAACTGTTGGTCAAATCGAACGTTTTATCCTATATATCATCACCGTTTTCGACGAGTTTGGGTATTCTTTTTTCGCTAATTTGAAAAAAAGACCATCTAGCCAAACCGTATCGAACGCCTTTCTAGGTCGATGAAACAAGCCTCAACACAGTCTCCCTCGTCTCGCGCCCAGCACACATCCGAAACGTATTTCATGATAGCGTGAATCGTCACGTGTTTATTGTTTCTATTATTACATGTTTATTACTATTATTTTTGCTATTTTTCACTTAGTCGGAATATATGTTACATTTAATGCGTTTTTAAAAAGAATGCTCTATTACAAGATATATTGATCGAAAAGATTTTTTAACGCTATACGAGGAATATTATTGGTGCTGTCTGACCTTTTATTGTTTAGTCTTTGGAAGGTTGTTTTCAATTTAATTTAGGACGTGAATTAATTCTGGTACTACGTCATCGTGCTTTGGGTTGCTCGCGATGTTTATTATAGAGAAAATATGTATGCCATTTTGGTTCTTGTTACTTGTATTGAATTATTTTATTTTATTGTCTATTGCAAGATTTTAAGGATGAGAGATGGTCGGCAGAAAGAAAAGAGTTACCGGTCGATAATGTTTTAATAAAAAATCATTATTGGCTCACGCATTATAGTGTTTTCGAAGTCATTGACCATAAAATTAAAAATATTACACTAAGTCTCTGGTTTACTTTTGCATAACCATGAAACATATCTCCCGATTTATTCGTCCCAATCTTCAAAAACTGTGCTATACGTAAGACAATAATAGGTTGGTATTAACTTACAATGTAATGATTTTTTACCATTAAGTGTTTTTTTGAAGTTGGTTTTATTCGTCAAAAAGTTTTTATTTACAATTAATTTATGGAAGAATATGCCGCTTGAACCGTTCATAGGGTTTCCTCAAAATGAGTGCTTGGCGTTCAAGTTCCTGATTAATATATAATAATTGTTGAGTTTATTTAACCCAAGTGTCATGACGACATTTTTCAGTTCTATCATGAATTTCTTTTTGCGGTTTCCAGTGGCTTAGGCAGCTATGAGAAATAGCCTGGAATTGCCTTTTAGCTGTACTTCGATTATAGTCGATTCTAAGTTCATCGCATTCATCCGACAGGTTGTTTGAATTCTTTACAATTTAAAGATTTTTTACCAAGAATGATAGTTTCTTCACCCAGTTTGAAGTTAGACTGGTTTGTCTTGTTGCAGGCGGTCTCGAGTGTAAGCTCGAGTTGCCATTGCACGTAACTTTCCGGGACAGGGGGCGTGGCGGTCGCACAACGCCGTCAAATCAGAGACATGCCTGGAGGGTCTTTACCCCTCCCCCTCCCTAGGCATAGGAGCCCTTAAGGGCAGCAGCGCGGAGGGGGGCAGTGATGTGTTGCTTGTAGTTGCGGGTGCCTCCCATAACTGCGCATAGGATGGCCGCCGTGGAACTTTTTTTTTAATTCATTTTCGGCATCAACTGCTAAGATCATTTGGGCTAGGACCTGCTGTTTAAGGTGGGTTCCAAACCACCAAAGGTACAGTATATTGTAACCGTACACTTTGGTTATTTGATTTTCAATACCACCTTCCTTTGTCTATGTGAAGGTAAAACGGTCCAAGTAGGTGACGGACAAAGACGGTGACTGCTCAAGACATGGTATTCGAGTCTTGTTAGATGTACAGAGACGAAATGGGATTTGTGTAGCAAAGTCACACGTTATTGTCTTATGACTTTTTACGCGACCTGGCGAGTCGCGTAATTCATGTACGTGCTTATCGGTTAAGAATTTTCATTTGAAATATTCAAAAAATGCGAGAAAGAGACTCTGAATTTACTACCGTCGTGCGGACTAGCAAGAATTTAGAAAATTAAGTAAAAACAGTGCCGTTATGTGGTTTGTATTCACTTTTGGTGTCGCCCACAATAGCCACAGATACTAACGGTTTTGCTCGATACCCGAAAGTCGGTTTGACTCAGCTATCCGTCGTTTATCGTTTACTAATTTTCCAAGACTTTCATATCCGACGCGTAATCTGAATTCTAAGTTTTACTCGTAATCTTAAGAGCTGTTACGTCCCGCCCTCGCCGTAATTCTTTACGTAGAATTTCGCGGGGTCGTAAATCCCGCTCCCAGCTGCTGCGTGACGGTGATGGGGACGTAGGCTTGACCACGATTGATCAAG
>JBCFXI010000667.1:0-56002 GCA_038496175.1 Ampulex compressa
ATATATATATATATATATATATATATATGTATGTATGTATATCTATATATATATGTATATGTACATGTATATATTTTTGATATACAATACATATGTATGTGTACGTGTGTTTATTCCTGGAAATATTTTCAGACCAAATAATTAACATTTTTATTATAGCATCTTGCAAGTCGACTTTCATAATTGCTTCCTTAAATCATCACGCCTTCGCAGGCTCTTTTAGCTTTTTCGAGAGTGAATTCAATTTAATCTCCAGACGATGTATCTATCATGCACGGAAAATAAATCGAAATGGGACAAATGTCGGTTGCACGTTGAAACATATTTTTGCCTTGCATCGAATGGACGTTCAGAAAATTGACGTGCGCCCGTGCAGGAACTAAATCCTCGTTTGTATTTGAACGTAACCCGTATATTATCTCGGGCGAATCGAACGTGCGCAATGACGTAGCGACGATCGGAATGCTCGCGTACCAAATGTGAATACCAATATCGGCCGAATAAACGCCTCGTAGGAGTAAAAATCGATGGAAATGGGCGAAAACGAGAAAAACCACGGGTCGCGTTGGATCAGCGGAAAATAGCGGAAAATTATGAGCGGTCACGATCTGTGGCTGCAAAGAGACAACGGCTGGTTTGCAAATCATTCCTACTTGCAAATACGCGTGTAACAGTGATACAGCGAATAAAGTCTGGATATTTCATCGAAAAAGAGACTCGCGCTTAAATCGTTTCCATTGCCAGTGGATTCATTTGTCTGTTGAAACTTTGATAAATTTCTCTTACATACACCCTTATTCTTTCCATACATTGATTATATCAACAGATTCGTGGTTAAAAGACGATAGTTGTTGATATGAAAAAGATAAAGAGAAAATCAGAAAAATTTCTGCGATCCTTCGTGTTAAAGCACTCTCAATATGACTCTATGCGGTGCTCCAAATGGTATTTGCATAAAATAAAACAAGAACGGGTCCCTTCAGAAGTATCGTTTGTTTTAATTATTATCTACTGCCCTTTACAGTGTCTAATTATTGTCCATTACTCTATTATCACGGTCTTTACTCGAAGAAAACCTTTTATTGATGCTTCTGCATCATTCTTAATGAGATTCAGTAAAATCTTGATTATAATATTTTCTTCTATACAGCGATGATCTTTTTTTTTAATAACAGAAGAAAAGTAAAACACACACGTGGATATGTTTTAAATAACAGGAGTCACACATACGGATACGTCATATAGCCGATATTTGTTCTGTTAAGAGACACGATGATTAATTAGTCTCGTTTCCTCTTTGCCTCACCGTGAACGTTGTAACATCTTAACGGTTTTAGCCGACGCATAATTTCCGCTTGCCTTATCGCCCAGATTACGTCCAGCCGATTGTTTAATCGGTAAACGTTTAACGTGCCACTTGCGGATTATTTTAGTGACACAACAAGGCGGGCAGGCGGATAATCATAATTACATACACGACGCTTCCATTTATGTAGATGTTTGCAGGTATCGTCTTTTCCTTCAGGGACGTTCAATTCCAAATATTGAATGTCGCGTTTACGTGATTTACTGAAATTACACGGAACCAATGGTTACGTCAGGCATTTTTAAAACCTGGGAGGAACTCAAGTTAAAAACCTCGTGTTTTACAACTTATAAACATTTCAGAAAATGTTCTGAAAAATCCTGAGTTTATTCAAATTATGTCTAGTATTTTGACATCAGATGCAATGCCTCGTTGCATAAAATACGTTTAACCGTCCCATGTTTCGTGATAGGATAATACAATTACATCAATGCTAAAACACAGTAAATACATATGCCAATATTCGCACAAAGAGTCATAAATTATACTACTTATCCGAAGGAAATCTGATAATCACATCGTGCAGTAAAAACTTCCGTAAGGATTTAGTGATCGTATTAAAACAATACTTCGATGTACATACCACACGAGAAACGTGTATCAGATTGCCTTGCATTATCAATAACGTTTACCAGAAAAATGCGTGGAAGCAGGATCATAGGTTGACCTAGAAGAATCACATAGACCGTTTAATCAGTATGTAAATAATCGCACAGACTATTCGAGCTGAAAAAAGTTCACATTTAAATCACCTTTCGTTAATCTCACTATTACGTCCGCTTGAATCTTCACGAAATTCGATTCCGCGCATTTTCTACGGGGACAAAATATGCTCCTTGCCAAAGGCGGTCGAAAGAGATATATTCAAGCGGATTTCCCAAATGCCCGACGAGTTCCCGCGTTTTGCTGAAATCCGAGGGAAGTGGAGGAAAAAAAAAATATGATTTCGCGAGGAGAGACGAAATCCTCGCATTTGTCACGTAAAGCATTGTTTCCTCAACGACAAACTAAAAACAGGTTATCTGACCTGGTTTTCGGTACACGAGGGGGAACACGGTTTTATCTCGTTTATAGAGCAATAAAAATGAGCGGATAAAAACGCATTCTACTTTCTCCCTCATTGCGAGAATTAAATTTACGCGTTCGATGCGCATGCGATTTATCGATATTGCACAATGAATTAGTTTAGAGCTGTCAGGCTTGATGTGATCTAGCAATTATTTTGGACTTTGCCTTGCAAGCTACTCGATTCGTTATACGTCATTACACCGATTTACATCTATCGATTTTATTATATATTTTGGACCAAGGAAACATGAATTTAGTAAATCGCAGATCAAAGTTTTATTGGGATTTATTGGGAATATATTACATTATCTTTTATACTAAAGGAATATTTTAACTGTACACAATGATAGAATCGGCGATGAGTCTGTAAATATTCATAAATAATGTTACAGTTTTGCTGTCGGCAATTTTTATGCGCGTAAAAGTTACGTTTGAAAGAAATGATACGCGTGAGTACCTATGTTCATTTTCCTAATAAATAATTCGTAAATTCCAACAAGTTCCATAAATACCAACGTACGAACAGGACGTATTGTTATTCCCAATGAAAAATATACTAATTTATTTTAAAGTCGATACAACCAACGTGTTCTGAAATCCGGGTAAGTGTAAAAAAAAGCATATTGGTTTCATTTAACGATCAGCTAAGATCATCCTTCTCACTTCTCCTAAATTACCACGAGATATATGAAACCATTCTCAGCGAGGAACATAATTACCACTTTCTGCGTGGCCTTAATCGTTTTAAAAGATCCCAAAATGGATTACTTAATTAAAAAAACTCCCGATCCAGTTACCTCAGTGTCTACCTTTCTCCACACCATTATTCTTAATACGATTTCATACACCACCTTAATCTTTACAATTTTCAAATATTAATTTCATTTCAAGTTATAACTTAACAATCTATAATAACTGACCAATACACCAATGGTCAAATAATAATGATTATTATCAGTATACGAAAACTGCTTTATAAAACCAAGTATGAATTTTATATAAATATAAATAAGTATGAATTTGATTGAATAAATGATTTAATTACATAACCAAGTATGAATGTGTATGAATATAAATAAATGTACGAATAATATTTCGTAAGACCAAAAATTCGTTTCCAACTTAATCAAAACTTGTCGACATTCTTTCCACGAATCAAGATGCTCCGGAAATACGAAAAAAGGCGTGGAAAAAATCCGCCAGTCGTGTAACCGACCTGAGATATCGGTGTGTCTCGCACGAGTAGATCCAGCGACGAAAGTCGCGCGAAATTGCCGGGAAAACGGGGGACGTTGAATCTCGATAAAAATTTCATGACGTTCTAATTGGTCGCGACTGCACGAGCCGTAAATCCAAGAGGCGGCCGAAACAACGGGCGGAATCGTTCCTCGTTTCACGGTCATTCCGGCGTCGCTGCATTTGGGTCATCGCATCGGCCTGCTCGTTCGTGATGGATTTCGTCTCTCCGACCGCTTACGCAAGGGGCATACCAAGAAGCTTCTGGGCGCAAATATACGGAGAACCGCGTAAGTGTTCCTCGACCTCGACGTTTAGATGCGTAGAGCAAGATTTTTATACGCAATCGGTTCTGAAGGAATAGCGAAACGAGGCTTCGTTAACACTAGAACGGCCGGTCATTGTGTCGAGGTAATTGGATGTCTTTGAATGGTGAGAGGACACGGAAGAATAGTGAGGCGATCCGTTTAACCTGCTGCGGGAAAATGGCGAAAAATCCGAGGAAATGCACGCTCGCGATGTCGAGAAATCTTGATAAATAATTACAATTTGACCGCGTTAGTTCTGTCGGTGTTGAGACGGAGTAAAAGGTTGTTGCTTTGAATCGAGCCTTCTTATGTGGAAAGAAAGGAAATGTTATAACGTATATAGAGATTTAAGAGGAAGCGTTGATTATGAGTAATAAAAGTGTGTGGTTAATATGTGTTCGAGTATCTTGTTAAAGAGATTCTACTTTTTAGAGTATCGCTAAGCACATTAGTCAGTCTGATCGTTGACTTTGGTAAATGAACACGTTCTTAAGGAAGCATCAAATAATTTCAGCCAGTGTCGGTTTTGTATCATAATAGCAAAGCTGTGTTTTTTGTATTATGTGACATTTATTGTAATTGTAGAAAAATTATACAAATTTATCGAATACCCTCACTTTTTTTCGCGCTTAAACTGAAACACCTATGTGGCTAGTTGTTTAATAGGAATTCACTGGATAACTTCGTGCATCATGATTACGTATTACCAAAGCATATTAGTCGATATGTCAACAATCACGTTTCAAGATTTTAGATTGAAATTGACAAAAAAGATTAATCGATTGTATGAGATAAACGTTATACGGATATAGGAGTATCGCGCAATATATCTTAGTAATGCAATACTCAATATTCTCCGGAGGTTCAGATTTGTGTACAGAGGCCTATTAATGTTTTTCCCTTCGCGTACATTGAATAACAAGCCGCATTTGCCAAAGAAATTACATTAAAACTTGACTGCGATTGCGCCGCGGCTCGCGCTTTTAGCGGATAATGGAATAACGGCGAATAACGTAATAATTCGCGAAAATTGCGCTTTGACGATTCGCATTGTAATGATATTCCCGATATGACTTCATATTTAACCTCCTCGAAATATCGATTTTCATGGAAATTCGTCATTCGTGAAAAGTCCTTTAATTACGTGGAACGCAATGCATAAGAGTACCTGAATACGCGAACCAATAAATTAATGATGACGACCCGTGGCTTTGCATTTAATCTCTCCCAGTCACAAATTCTCCCGTCAACAATAGTCAACTCGTGGGAGTGGGATGTAAAAAGTAAAGGAGAATAATGGCTTTCGAAAAACTACCGACGAAATATGCCTGTTCGCAAACTGCAAACTATGAAGCTCGGAATAATTCACACAAGCATCATTATACCCCACTAAAAACAATCCCAAGCTTATGAACCAATGTTCTACATACGATTTGCGAATCACGAGAAAATACAAGAAAAAAAAAGATATTCGGTCTATATGATTATTAGTCCTAACTTCTACCCCCTTTTTTTCATATTTTTTTTTACTGGTAACCGCGTCACGATCATCTCCTTAGCCTTTACAGATTTTATAAAGCTATCGTACATTGAATGATCCGTCGTGAAATTCGATCGACTCGAAGGCAGATTCGAAGTTTCGATGCCTCAAAAAATGAATCGCGTAAGAATGAGATAAAACGGCGCAATCGCGACAATACGAATCGTCCAGCGGAATTCGAGCAGCGCCCGAGGGCGTCCGCGCGTCTGCGTCCTATTCAGAGACAGCCCGGCTGCCTTTCCTTTTGGTTTTTTGAATTTAGCACGCCATGCCGTCTCGAGATCGTCTCGACGACAGGAGCCGCGGCGTATATCGAGTTACGAGAACGGTCTGATCGTGGGACGAAGTGCAGCCCACGTTTCTTTCGCCGGCCTGCGGAATGCTCGTGGAATTCGCGGCCTAAAATAAAGATATTAGAGTGACGAGATCGGTGCTCGGTATTATTAGATATCACCTGCTAAATTCATTAAGTCAAAGAACCTATTTGTTCCTAATTTGAATTGGGAAAATCCGGGAAATTGCAGATTTTTGTGATATTATGAAGATAGAAAAGCAAATAGCGATTATGAAAGTGTGGAGAAGGAATGTTTATATGTAGTACAATTCATTTTGCAATAAGGACTAAGAGGACAATAATTTATCGAAACGAATACAACAAACTGCGATACTTTGTTATTTTTGTTAACAAGCAAGTTGATATGAAAAATATATATTTGCTTTGAATTTGCTTTATTGGAATCGATTTTTAAAGTTTTTCCGCTTTTGTGAAATGTTGCATGATTGGATCTAATTTTGGATAAGAGAATAGTATGGTTAACTGAAGTATTGAGATTAGGAAATTAAGGAAGAAGGAAAATCGAGAAAGAAAGGCATCAACATTTCTCTGGAATTTTCTCCACTTTATTTGTAGTGTTAACGACACATGCTGCAGAACAAAACCGCCGCGTAAAATTGTTGACACACCCACAATGTGCCTATACGGACATTATCTTTCGACTCACGAGAGAATTTAGATTACAGATAACACGATACTGTACAGCATACGCTTAAATCGCATAACACCGAATTAAATACAGGTCTGATAGTCGTCTCGTAAAATGGGAAACGAAAGCGAAATTGAAAACAGCGAATCCATGTGCATTTCCTCGGAGAATTATACTTGCGGTATACTTAACATCCCTTCTGATTTAGGTTTCGCCTCGAGTCTTACCTCCAGATCAAAATGCAAATTTCAAGAATCAGCTCTAGGATTAAAATTATGAAGTCGCATAAAACTCCAAGCGAAAATTAATTTTCATCCTCATTATACGCGATTTCGTATTCGAATTGTGCTTTCTGGGCCATGAGCGATGGGAAAAGATAGACCGGCGCGGTGATCAGAATGTGCAAATGACTCGTCGTACGACATCCTTCGAAGGTTCAAATTAAAACGCTGTTCGAGTTAAAATTGATGCCTCTTCGTGAAATGCAACGTGCAATTTCCAGGCAACGTTTCCCTGGAATGCGACGGTTTTCCGCGATAAAATTAAAAATACCGTTCTGATCGAAATGTGGTACGTCACTTCTCCCACGGTCATAGCGTGCGATGCATATCATGCAAAATGAGCGCATCCAACGATTACGAGCGTGGAAATTTCGCGGATTTTGTCGAAAATGTTTTACGTAAAATTAGCATAAAACTTTCGATATCGTGGCGCATGATTAAAAAAAAAAAAAAAAATAGAATGCTGATGGAGTATCCGTACTGAAATAACCGTACTGAGAATTATCAATAATGATACATGAAATATATTTTGATAACTTAAAAATCATTGCTGGTATTGGGAAAAGTACTGTCGATATTTTTTTTTCATTGAAGTAAACTATCCACGAGTTCTACCCTGGAATCTGCTAAATAGTAGCTTTTTATCATATACACACTTCTCTAAAAAAAATTCTTACTTCATTATATTGGCAATTAACTTACATGCTGATTTTTCAAACTCTATAAACATAGTAAATATAATAATATAATAGAGGGAAAAATTAAAAGGCCCTTGTTTCATTCAAAATTCATCATAGATGTATTATCCGTTAGAAACCAGACAATCAATCATTTACTCTTCGGGTTTAACAAACTTTTTTTTAGAAAAAAAAAAAAACATGTTGAATATATACATTAGAAATATAATGGAATATATATCAGATATCCATCTCACGCCAAATTTTGTAATTACAAATTTTCACTGCAATGTGCACGAATCGTAACTATAAACTATAACGCGCAATCTAATAAATTACAGCCCAATTAAAATATAGGTACGATAAAAGCAGATTTTTATTTTTTTCACTCGCTTAGCAGCATTCTCGGCTTATTCTGTTCAGCATAACAAGAAAGTCAGTGATGATATAACGGAGTTCCAAATTCTGGTCGCAGAGGTGGTGCCTGCTTCAAATTCTAGTCATTACCACCGGATTTTTGCACGCGCTGCCTGTATACATATTCAAATCTCGGTACCAAGCAGCAGATTCCGGGATAAGTGATCTCTACGGCCGAAAACCGTGCACGCAAACAAACTTCGCGAATTGCGTCGTACACTATACGCTTCCTCGCAACTTGCGGCGTTTCTGGACGAACGAATCTCGTGGATATTGTTTACTTGGCTTTGGTCTCGTTGCCTCAGGTGTATTGGATAACGAAAAAAAGGTCCGTGCGGTTTAGCGTAAATTTCGCTTCCTTCAGAAGTTGTTTGATCTTTCGGTACCGTGAGCGATTGTGATTCTTGATGCTATACATTGAAATATCAAAACATTCCCTCCAAGGGAATAAAATGTCTTGGATTTTGTACGATCAAATTTTATGATATATTCAATGCTCATTGTAGGATGCACTCAAATATAAGATATTATTAAATTTAAGATTAAACATATAAAGATTAGAGATCAAACATTATTAAATAAGTATTAAATATATAAAGAATAAATTTATTTGAGTATTCATAGTAATGTTACCAAATCCATTTGCCAGATTGGACGATGCAAAGTGTTCGCTGAGCTTTTTAACTCCTTTTCTTGTTTTAGCGAATGATGCGCCTTGAGCGTCACACAACATTTTTTTTAAAGGAAAACCGTGAATTAATGGACGGAAAATTGTTAATAAACACTTTGTACATGTCCGCTTTTAAAATATTATCTTGTCATGGAACGTATTTATGCCATTTATATCAGCAACAGAACGCGATGCATGCATGATATGCTGCACGCTATTCGCAGCGGACAATGAATACGCATGAAAGGCATTTCTTTTCAGATTTTTCTTTGAGCAGAAAACATTTCACGGCTTTCGTGCGCGCGAAAAATAAATGGAATATTTACACGTTCGATATCACGCTCTTTTGCCCGTTGCGCAAAAACCTCGGCCATTCAATGTATTCTAGAGTTATTCCCGAACGAGAAAAAGCCACGCAATCGAACTGTATCAAGAAAACAAGCGAAAGAATCTTTCGTTTCTTCTCCAGCGGATATCATCACGTTCAGTCTCGATCTTGCACAGTTCTATCTTTCACACAGTTGGATCTGTTGAATTCAAGTATCGAGAAAAAGATCTTAATTTTTTCAACCTGCAATATACATTCTACACAAGCAAATAACTCTTCTTTATCTAAAACTACGTCTCAACTAATTGCGCAAAAAAATCTTCAAATTCATTCATAATCAAGGAAAAACGCGTCAAGATAGAACGCTTTTGTATTAAAGTAATTAGCACGTGATACATCGAATCGGTCTACGTGAGTAATCCTTAAGTTTTTGCTACCAACAAACTTCTTTTGTTTATTGAGAAAGTATACTCGGATGACAGATCGATGTGCCGTAACTGCATAAAACACCGATTCGTAATTTGTATTTATTATCGCCTCTTTCGGGATTCGTGTGTGCATCGAATACCTGCGTCAGTCGTTACTCATTGCACCGTCCAAGCGTTTTCACAATGCGACAGAATACGACCATTACAAACTTACGTTTCATTGCTCGAAGTGTGACTGACACTCGCAAAGGGTACAGTAACAATACTTTAATCAATCCTCAATAATTCACTTGCAAGGCTATATTCGAAATCAACATATCGCGATTACCGATTTGTCAGCGCAACGTACCTCTCCATTGCAATTTAACTCAACATATCCATCGATGTAAGCATCAATATCGAACGTTCCGAAGCGAACTAAATTAATGGCTGTTTGCACACTTCCCTTATAGACTTCGCTGTACTTGCCAGGAGGAAGCTAAACAGGAACGCAGAACTATACGAGGCGCAGCTATACCTCGCCTCGTGAATACGAATACGTAAATCACCCAGACCTGCTTAACGCGTATTAAATTCTATAACAAAACCGCCAATCGTGTATAGTATTTCACGCGATCCAGCAAGGAACCTTTCTCGTGATCAAACACACGAACAACTCCATCGAACGGTTATTTATCGTCTAATCGACGATGAATATCTCACGTATGGGTAATGAAATTTAGAGTGAACTCGGAAAACTCTCGACGCAATCGCGAATCATGGACGTTGTCTCGATGATTTAGAGAATCCTAGTGCAGCGTCCACGTTTCGCTGAGGAACCCTTGGATTCTCGAATACTTTCGCCACGAGGCCACGTTGGATGCGCTACCTTGCCTTTGAAAACAACCGAATCGACTCACTTCCAGCCGTGTTCCGGTCTCCAGGTGTCTTCCGTGTAATCCAATGGCACTAACACACTCGCGCGCGCGAATGATCACTGATCGAAATTCACGACGGCGCGCCACGGACGTTCCTTATTCCCGTGCCACGAGTGATGAACGAGAATCGATCGCGGATGAGAAGGAGAGAAGGAAGCGACGAGAATCAAACGGAGCCAGTGGTGCGATCGTGGTGATCCGGTGTCGGTAGCGCGAGGTGACGCGGGCGCGCGTCTTCCGAGACTATCCTCGAGACTGACATTAAGCTGCGTTTTCGCCAATCGTCCGAGCACGCTTTTTATCGGGAGAGAAACGAAACGAGAAGCACTGTCACGGGGCACGGCGAACGTATCCTCACTCTCTGAGCGCTCGCGGCAGACTGACAACTGACAGTACTCACCCGGCGCAGCCCCACGCGCCTCGCTATCCCTACTTGCGCGCGCGCTCTACGCATGAGTATCCCATACATGTGCGCCTCTGTCTCGGTATTTTGTGTTTTGCTTTTGCGATTTGGCTTATGTTGAAAGTGGTGCAAGTTGATTTGTAAAAATATGAGATGGGGAAATATCAGATGCATTAAATTATGCTTAATTTAGTGTGAATTTTGTATTTATAGCTTTTGATATCTTGAAAAATGCCAATGTTTTGTTAATGCTTTTGTTATTTTTGTCAATGCCAATGCTGGATTCGAAATTCGCCGATGAAAGGAATTGTGCAGTCGTTGATTATGAAAGTGGTGTAAGTCGACCTGCAGCTCGTAAATATACATTGTATTGATTAAATTCGCTTAAGAGAAATTTTGTGTGCTCAAATTACATATTGATTAATTAGTTGAAACATTGCCAGGCTTGATATAATTTACTTATATTTTTTAATTAATAAAAATACTGACCTTTAATTTTCTCGAAATAACAGAAAATGGAATTGCAGCACTTTGAAAATAAACGGTCCATTTAACTTGTTAGCCGGGGAATGAACTTTCGTTCAACTCGCTTCATAATGGGAACTTTTTTCTTCACAGTGATAAGTATTATCATCATACCTTAAGTAATGGAAGTAAGTCGTTTTTAAGTTATTGATTCTATTCATTTTGATAAAATATTTTATAATATTTTATATATAAATCAAATATTTCCAATGTACTAAGAATTAATTGAAGGAATTTAAATAATTATTTTGGAGTATGATATTTCTTGAAGCAAATATACAAGGCAACATTACACTCAGGACACTAGAATTTTGATTTTTATCTAAAACTTTTTAAATAACACAGTTTGCATCTCCTGGTTACGATTGTTGTTGGAGAGTCAGGTGTATGTATGTGTGTAATCCGCAAAATGTTTCTCAATAAGTCTAAATAGTTTTGATGTCATAGAAGGACGTCCTGTACTGGTAAATGATAACTGCGGTCAATCTCTATATTTTTCGACACCTTTTTTGACAATTTCGATAAAAAAGTGGAGCTTATCGGGGCCATCATTTTTCTTGTATAACAGAACGTTGAATATATTTCTCAAATAGTCCAAAATTAGATTGATTTTGTATGTTTTCTTTTGTTGCACACTGTTGGATCGAAAGCATAGCTATCAGAAATGTGTAAAAATTTCACCAACAGTTAGAATTTATTTTCTGGCATAGTTTTATTAGAACATGGAGTCTCCACACTTTTTTTCCTTGTGAAATATGGCTCATAAAAGGGTTTTCTTATTAGAGTTCACGTCACAGCGCTAATATACTGGCGTACCGCTCAAAATGATACTTGACCTAAGAGAGTAACTTATGTACACACTTTTCGTTTAGTAAGGGTTTTGATGATACATTTAGTTGTGAATGAATAAAGACACATAAACATACTTTTCAAACTTTTTTCCCGAATTTTACTTCTACCATCGAAGGTCTTGTCCGCCTTTGGCAGAAATCAAACGTTTTCATTTATACCAATTTCTTTTTATATAAGAACACCATATATAATACATATCTAATTAAGAATAAATAAAAATGAGTTGACGTATTCATTATATATGTGTATCCAAAAAATTGTGTTTCTTACTCATTTCAAATAAACTTCTCTACATAAATATCTTCGAATCTGTCCCCTTTCCCGCCAAATTAAAAGTATTCGCGATTCCTTATCAAACAAGTTTACCGACCTGTGCTCTCGCTGATAACGATTTGAATGACAACCTCGATTGTCGAAAATGCAATCATCTTTCACGACGGTAAATGTTTGAAACGTCCTCTTCACTGCTTTTTCCTCGTAAAATGTACATTATTCATTCCTTCATTCCGCACGAGACGAGCAATATAATATGCGTATATCAAAATGATCAAACTCGGTAAGTCACAAAATCTCAAGTCTGCATCACAATTAGCCCTGTACAATTACTCAGATTGATGATTATAAAATCAGCTTCACGCACTTAGCAAAACCTACATTACCTCTGCATACCGAGGAAAACAAGATGCACGATGCGAAAGAATCATTTCACTACTCATCGTATCGTCTGAATTTAAAATTATAATCAATTACACACATCGTTCATCTTAAGCATATAGGCCACCGAATTTTTCCTCGTGGAAAGCAATTGCCATGTAATTAGGCTTAAATGGAAATATAAAATTGCGGGTCGACTTTCAGTTTCATGCGCCGCGGAGAGCGTTGTTGTTTCAAGGATACGCATAAGACTATAATAAGCCAGATACACAAGTGAGACCACCTCGCGCAGGAGAATCAGCGCGGTAAAAGAAATTCAAATGTATGCGCATAATAGATCTTAGATAATAATGCCAGAGTCTCGTTTCAGCCTTAGTTTACAGGAATGCCAGGCAATACGTGCGCGTGTGCAGGCAGCTTAAGCCGCGTAAAATTCCCAACCGAGCGGCAGTATCCTTTTAATGCAGGCGACTTTGCATTTTAAGCCGTATCGGATATGTATTTTATGACACCGGGTTTTCTCCCGCGTGGGAGTAAATGAGAAAAACTGCGCATCGAATAATAGCGAAATATCGTGCATTATTTCTGCTTTAAACTGATCGATGGAAACCTTCGTACCTGCGAGCTTTACCTCATCGATCCATGTTAAACGATGCAGCCTTCCCCGTATTTAATTTAACTTGCTGATAGTCGAGATAAGTTTTGGAGATTGCATATTGAATTTCTATTAGAAAGTTCTTTGTAAATTGATGAAAGAGAATCTTGTACTGTTTTCTAACATTCGTCTGATTAAGGATAGAAATACTATTGATTATTAATATTTGAAATTATTGAGTATAAATAATTTTGAGATACGCCTAAATCTTTTTGAGTCGTGCCTTTTTATATTTGATCCAGTTATCATTCTATATATATGATGTGCAGTATTATTAATAAAAAGAAGCCAGCCTTTATGAAATTCTGTGATGAATATAAATAAAACCACGAGAAATGTTAATTACTGCTATTATACCATGGCGTTCTGTAATTAATGAGGAAGCATCTCTCAAAGGTGTGTATATGAGTTTTTCTTTCAGTGAGTACTGCTGTAGAATTCTTTAGAAAAATATTTCTTCCGAAACATTATATAGAATAAGATAAAATAGACTATAACTAAAAAAGGTCTGAATCGTATAATAATTATATTATTTATTAAATAATAAATTCTATTAAATTATCTTGATCGTACATTGTCATTGTCGGGCATTCCTGATGTTCGTTTTTCTCCAAAACATTAACTTTCGAAGAAAAGTCAGAAAATGAGAAAAAAAATATGTGTTGCCATGTACAACTGTCTAAAGCATTTCTCTAAACGTTACCAGAAATTATACTAACTGTCTGCAAATTTGATAGAAAATTATGCAGTCAATCGTATAAAAAATGCTTTCCTATTTTGATCATAAAACGTACAATATTTAATACTACAATAAATAGTTACAGAGTGCTATTGTTTTCAATTATAGCGGAGAGAATGGAAACCTTGAAAAGCCGTCGACAGTGTTTAAGAATCAAAGGATAAGGGAGCGGCCAGTAAACTCGATAAGAGTTCTAGGAACTACGAGTATCAAAGATTCTCTGCACCGATTGCAACAACGTTCAACATCTCATTTAAAGAAATACTTTGCAAATTATTATTTCTTCAGAATGATATTAGAAACAACTTAAGAAGCCTCGACAGCATCTTAGGATCAAAGGATAAGATAGCGGCCAGTAAACTTGTTGGAAATTCTAGGAACTACGGAGCCATACGATTGTTCCCTGCTTTGGCCACGGGACGAATGTACTGAGTGTCGGTACGGAAGTTCCCTGGCTAAAACGACTACCAGTAAGGTAGAAGTTCAGTTGGAATTCGCCTTGCAAGAGGGCCACGGGACCATGAACTCACCCCCGTTTTTCATGCAAATCGAAGCTAACGAGATTAAAGATAACTCCAGCCATCGACTAACGAACAAACTTCTCCAAATTGCAGAATGCTAATTAAGATAAAGAACGAACATCGACGTCGTCTGGCTGGTTTTGAAAGTTTGGTTGAATTACGCGCTTCTCCCCGAGGGTCGGATAGAGAATGGAATATGCACGGTTTCTATTGAGGCGACTGGCGATTCATACCAAATAGCGAGAATCTTTCACGTAGCTTTTGGAAAGTTGGAACAAATAAACTCTTCTAGACGTAATTTTCAACTAAAGCCGGTAAGAATTTCAATCCCAAAATCTCTTGCTGACATAAATAGAGTTTCTTAAGGGTATGAATACTAATAGAAATTTCAAGATCACGTTTATCGTTTTACATAAAAGCGACATAGAGTTTCTAAAATGATCACTAGCGAATAAATTGTACGAATATTGACAGACATTCTGAGCGTGCAATATCATAATTTTAACACAAGTAAACAAACCGAAGGATCAGTCCTATGTACAATATGACTATAAGCCTGTAATTTGTATATTGCAAATCCAGTAGTAGATTTCAGGCTAAAGCACTTTAGTATCTCACAAATTAAATAAGAATATTTGGAAATCGGATAATATATAAACAGCAGCGATCGTAAATGATTAGACGCCACACTTTCGACTAAAATTCTCCCATTCAATACCCAATGCTCGTGCACGAAGGTTATATTTAAGTGATAAAGTAGTGATCTTAGCGGGCGGCTTTTCCAAAGTAAGTGGTCTCTTGGTGAATTAAAGAACACAAAGTGTGGCACAACGTTTCAAGGACTGTTGCAAGTCCTCTTCAGATATATTACTACAAAACTACAAAGGTTATGTTTAAACAAACATATGTACATTTCCCTCACGGATTTGAACGTTTTAGTTATTTGAATCTACATCGATAAAATCTCCTATTGAAATATTAGAAATTTAATATACTGACTAAATTGTTGCATAACAAATAAGAAATTAATGCACCTTCGTTTTACCTTTTCCCAACTTTTTAGTATTAAGTCTTCGATCAGTTATCGATTAATTTTTTTTTCTGATACTTTACACGAACACGTCGATAACGATACTCCAATCGTGACTTCCTCCACCACATCCACCGCATCCAGGATCGCGTCTTAGAGGATACTCCAAGACGCGCGAATCGCTGACACCCAACTTGCCAGAGAGCGTCCAAGGGATGCCAGGGTCTTATTTCCACAAAACTAAATTAGCTCCCCTTCCTGCTCATGGTACGAAAGTAAATTTAAGCAATACGTTTCTCGGGTTAGTAACCGGAGCAATATTGCGCCCGCAAGTCTTTCGATCCAAAACAACACACCGGGGAGAACGCTTGCGGCGAAATTCGATACCGGCAGCAAACTCGATTTAAGCTCTAGACTCTTGACTTCGTGCACTCAACTATCGTAACCGAGTGAGTCGGGCTCGCTTTTAATGCAGGTGGGCTAAACTGTAAATCCCCGGCGATGCTGGGGCCGCGGAGGACCGACGAACAGGACGATTAAACTTTAAAGTCTTTAATATCGTTCTCATTTACCTTTACGCGTTACACGGCTTACTTTTATCCGGCTCGTTACCCAAATGCCGGCTAATTCCTTCAGGTAGCCCTGCAAGCGGCAAATCGATTAATCGCATTACCAGCTTCCACTTTTCTTCCTCCTAAACGGCCAAAGTTTCGATCGATATTAAAGCATCTTTCAAGATACAGAAGAAACCTCTCGGAAGTTCGAAATGTAGGTTGGGATTTACATCCGCTGAACTTTGATGTTTCTGGAAAGTACTCGGTGAAAGCGGTTTATATTCGTTAGGTTTTCGCCTCTGACGATGTGTAAGGGTACTTTGCGCGAAATTAAAGGAAAAGGATCATCGATTGACGCCAGAATGTAACTGTACCTTGTAAATGTACTTTGTAATGAGTTATGATAATACAAAAAAGCAAGTTATCGCTCTTCACATTCAATGTCTTCAAATGTATCATTTTGTATGATGCTAACCTGAATAGGGCTAAATAGGTATAATACTAATGAAATTCCTAAAAGTAAGCGTTATTTAGAATTAGCTGAGCGATGTAAAGAATGTTTATCGCTTTCTGATAAAACCAACGCAACACGATGTTCTGAGATTCAGTTTCTATTGAGAATAAAAAAAAATAAGTCGATTTAACAAGCCGTTAATAACTTCATTTAAGATTCAACGAGTCCAAAGAGAAAAACCAACCGCGAACAAAACGCCCATTTCCCATTACCAAGAACACTACGCGGTGTAACAAAGAAAAAGCCCTGTTTGGCGATCGCGTAACCACAATATTTACAAAAAAAAAAAAGGAAGGAAAAATCAATTCATCGCGCATAGAGGGAAAGATTAAAATGCATAGCGCCAAAATCGCGGCAGCGCCAATCAGTATCGACGGCCCAAAAATCACGATTGTCAATTTCCATTTTTTATTATCTCCCCCCTACGACTGCCATCAACCTTTAGTTTTTCGAGACCATAGAGCCAATAAATTGGAAGAAAAGGAAAAAAGCCCCAGCACGATGATGTAGGCCCTTATTGATCCATTTGGTCAAAATATCCTCATATGAGGACATACTGAATATACGATTGACAAGTGTGAATTTCATAAACGTGACCATTTTTAAACGTTGTCCTCGTGTTATCAGAAGCATAGATTATATTTGAGAACAGTGTCGCCCTCTTCTGTCAATTTGTGTTATCACAAGGGGAAATAAAATACGCACATTCAAGTGGATGCTTCTTAGGCATCTTTGTACTTCTCATGATATACTCATGATATATTAGGAGAAACATTTTTTTCTGCGTGGAAAAGTGTGTTTTTGAAGGTAAAAACCAAAAAGATTTATTAGAACAAAAGGTAAGTGAACTACTTATAACTATATGCTCGTTTCCAATCGAGCGCATTATACTGTAAAGGTCGTCATAAATTAGATATTTAGGAAAGTGTTTTCCCGTCTTTTTAATCTGTTGTCTGGTGATTTTGTAATGGAGATGGAATTCTAAACTTTCTCAATTTATCCGAAGTTGACGATCAATCCGATGATCCTGGCGAACATTTTGGACAAGAGGACAATGTCAGAAGAAAGTCCATTAGTCAATGATAACAACTCTTTTCACAGATGCAGAAAACCAGGTTGCAAAGGGAAAACCAAATTTTCTCATAAAAAACGCAACTATCGCTTATATTTTGATCGAAAAAAAAATCGTTTCCTTGATTCTCATTATTCAAAAGTTCAGCAATGTACTTTTCACACATAATCAATAAGTAAACTATTTATAATCCACACCCTTTCGTAAAATAAAATCTTACAAAATGCTTAATATTTCGAACTTATACTGCACCCACTTGAACACAAGATCCTCATTCGAGGACGCCTTTGCTGATCCCCTAGGTCCATTTGACACACCTGAAAAATCAGTTTAATTACAAAAAACTGATTAGCAAAGCCAAGATCTTCTTTCTTCAGGGGTAAATAATTCGTGACCGCAGGGGTTGGACCTAACAATTGAGTAGGTCCTCCAGGGGGTGCATCGACGTTTCGTCAGGTGACGTAAACAAATTAGAGGGCGAAACTGGCAGCGTGGCCAGTAATTAAGCCTGGGGTAAGTGAGACAAAACGAAGCGTCTGGAAGGAGAAGGAGAAGATCTTGCGGGAGGCAGATTGCAGCAGCGTCCGCGTAGGTGGAAGAAACGGGGGTGGGGGAGGAAGGAGAAGAGGCCAGCGCTGATATAAAAGTCGGAAGAGAACACAGAGGCTGTCGGCGACGGTTGAAAGAGGCGCGATGATGGCGAGGCTTGGTGGTAGTATTAAGTGCTCTTTTGGCGCGCGCAGACGTCTACGGCGACGATGAAAGCGCCCCTTCATTACTTTCCCGCGGTACGTGCGATTTAAATTTCAAGGAAACGCCTGTGCCCAATTGATCTTCCGAAGGTCTTCGACGGAGGACCTCGTTTGGCTCGGGTTAAATCAATGCCCCGGACTGTGAATATATCCAGTATGAGGTTTGGCGACAGCGCGAAATAAAATGCAGATTTTAAGGGGCTAGGTCGAGGATATTGGTCGATATATAGAGAAAAGTGGAGTATACTCTTTGAAAAATATGCACATGCTGTTTGGCGATGATATAATTATGACGGAATTTAATCATTTATGATAACGTGATAGAATTTGTCTTCTGTCAACTGCAGTTTGACCGATGCCTGCAAGATGGCTCTTGCAAGACCTGAAAATGGTATTTCACTTCGATGTGGAGGATAGTTTAAAGATATAGTATGATTTTTTTATTAGAGGTGCCGGAACAGAATGTCGTTTTTCGATGGTTTATCGTATCCATCTACCCTCTCTTAACGCCTTCCCGATTTTTTTAAGATTCTTCGAACTTCTTTTTTTGATCGGGAAAATCGGATCACTTTCAATTTTTGCAGTCTGTATGGCATCGTCGACTTTTTTTTTTAGATCTTCCACTTCCAGGGCTATTTTTCAAATCAAAATTTTGCGATTGAAATTTCTTGAACCTTCTGTGACACTTGCGAACATCCAAATAATCGCCAAGTACAGCACAAATGTATTTAGTGACAGTTGCCGCAGGCTTTTTTTTTCTAAATGATGGAGCATCAAATTTCTAACAAATCCTTCATTTGGTAAAAATCGATCCATTACAAATCAGGACACAAAGTTCTCATTTTACAAATCACGATACACTCCTGACGAATTCAGTCACGGAAATAACACAAGACATGTTTTCAAAGGGCAGTAGTCAAAACGCAATTAATTTGCAAAAACGACGTTCTTTTCCGGTATTCCTAATGTATCTACGCCAGTTTAGGCTTAATGTCTACTAATGTTAAAAGAGTACCTGCTGCTTAACACAAGGACACGAATTAAAATAACTCTTACATTACGATTCGCGAATCATTTGAAATGTAACCGCATAATAATACAGAATGTACGTATATTAATCATTGGAATATATCTTATATATATATGGAACGTGCGAATGTTGGTAAAGTCGATGAATATCAAAAAATGAATAAGCGCGAACGACCAAAACGAAAATATTTATAATACGAGTTTGGTGAGAAAAGAGCGATTGTAAGGAAATGCATGGCTGAGTTTTGAGTGACACACGGATTCAAGGAATGCACGTGAATGGCGGTTGTGTGCGTGCGTACGGATGAAAGGATGCGAATGCAGAGGCCGAGTGAAGAAGGACATAGTCAGGAGGCAGTCTTAGGAGAGCAGAATACAGAGGTCAGATTGTACACAGCAGAGCAAAGGCCGAGGTCATGATGAACAGAGCAGAACGCAGTGGAAGAATAGAGTGGATAGAGCAGAACAGAGTCAGAGGTCAGTGTGAACAGAGCAGAGTGGGGTTGAAGATAACGGAGTGGACAAAGCAGTCAGAAACTGTAAACTAACTAATGGTTTCTTAGTATTAATATAGGATCTGTATATCAACACCATTTATGAGGAATTAATGAAAAAAATCAAACCCTACTGTATGCTCTTAACGGTTGAATAAAACTTAATTATCCTTATACGTACACGAAGAGTTTCACACTTCTCTGATAGTCTGAATTCTGGCAAGTTTCTGTTCAGGCCGCGTGAGTCACGTGTATCCCACATTATCGACGTTGGTCATTCTGCATTTAATATACGTTCTTTAATATATATATATATATATATATAGTACAGCAGAAATCGTGGTTACTAAGAAAAGGATAAAGAATATAAATAGTGTTAGACAAAAAGGCAATGAACAATATTTTGTTGAAATAGCAAAGAAGGCGAATAAAAAGTGCAGCTTGAATGCTCCATCATAATAATTTTAATAATAACAAAATTCCTGCTGATAAGAAGAACAAATTTTGTAATCTTTAAACATTGTCAAATTAGGACTTCTAAACGGAAAATTGATTTAGATTATACAAACAAATATGTATCTCTATACGCATTATTACGAATACACTGTATGAACTGAACTGAACAAACACCAGCTATAACTAAGTGCTTATTGTTGTCTCAGTGACGCACAACTAAATGACCGCAGTTTGCAAATAACACAATTGGTAGGAACGATCGTTGCGTGGGGCTTCAACGACCCACGGTATAATAAACGCTTTATACGTGTTATTTAGATATCAATGTACAGATTTAAAATAGATTTGGTTAAAAACATTTACTTCGCGGTTAAAATAAAAAATGGCCCGAACGGGAATTTTCGCGTGAAGCGTATGCAACTCCAAGAGGCATGGACCGTCTTAACCCATTAACCTAAAAAATGCACTGATTAATTCATTGCATACGGCAAGCTGATGAAAAAAAAAAAAATACTTTTATCGAGTTTGCAATTTTTATAACAGTCAGTACAACATTTATTTACAACAATCAAAACCAAAAGTTCCACCACTTGGGTAGAAATAAATAAAAAACAAGGGTCGCAAAAAAGGGATAATGGATTAACAGCATTACGCTGCTCGACAGTAAAATCGCACGTATAAGCGAATTAGTAGTAAACAGTCGGTCAATACCCAGGATCTCTTAACACCCCTTTTATCGCAACCAAGAAGTCGTATAATTGGAATCGAGCGAAAGTAATGCCTCGACCGGGGCCTGGAATGCTCGTGGAAATCAAAACGAAATTACGTCGGGCGTATAACGAAGCTTAATATCGATTAAACGGCTCCTCAAACTCCGATTCCCGGGGAAATGGTAACCGCATCATATTTCCTTCAATCTTAATTGAAATCCCGTTTAATTAGAAAACAAAGTTAAGACGGCAACACCGTAAGTCCGCCTTCTTAGCTCCCCTTTATTATACCGGCATAATACTCGGCATGGTGCCATAACCCTAAAGGTGGGCATAAAGACGGCCCATTATCATTCGCCCGGCCAAAATGCCCCGGCTGCTTCGAAATTCGTTAGTAAAACAATGACGGTCGTAAACGTGATTACGGACTATAAAGGACTACATCGAGGAACACGTACGACGATCAATTTGTGGGACAAAGCCGCAAGGAAAAGTACCTCGATCGAAGGGACGTCTTTCGTGAAAGTGGGACGCGAAATTCGAGAAGAAATCGCGAAACAAATTCTGGAATTTTCGAACGACGCTCCGAATGGTTCTGGACGCATCGACTGGCGTGAATCATTTTTTTTGTCTCGATGTTTTGCATTAATTCTTAAGAGTATCTACGCTGGATCCATGGTTTTGAGATGGATCACACATGGTGCAACTGTTGGATGGGTAATTATTCATGTTGAAAGAATTTAGGATTTACAAGTTAAGCTGGCTCTCTTGCATATTGGATTTCGGATTTGTGTTTAATAAGTGGATGGATATGTTTTGCGTGGATGTGTTTAATAATTCGACTGGTATGGAGATCTATCGGACATATTTATGTTTAAATAATGACGATGCTTGATTTATTTAGTTGTTTGTTCCGTGGTATCGTTTCGTCAAATATGATACCCAACGAAGATTAACGTAATGGTATCAGGTAGCAATATTAAAATGCAACTCCACGTGTGATATGGATACATCATTTATCTATATTACCAAGTTGCAAGTTAGAAAATAGTATGTAAAATAATCGTTGTACTGCAGAATTCATGAAATACGTTTGAATTACATTACATTTGAATGCATTTGGATTTTGCACTGTAACGCATCTTAACCTTCCACGCACAATACTATAATTCCTTCTGTTATTTTCTTAACTTCAATATTAAATGCTGCAAGCCTATCGATATTTCTCCCGGATTATTTTTCATTCTTTGCTGTGATTCTAAAAAGGATATTGTATTGCAATCCACGTTTACTAGTTCTTCTTTCAATTTTAACTTCTCAGTTGTTCTTTTCCTTAAAGCTTAAGTCTTCCGACATTGCTCCTACATCATTCTGTATAGATTGGGTCGATCTTCCAATAATCCTGCGGGCCACTCGGCGGAGCGATCCTCAAAAGGACGCGGCAGCCCTGGAAAGTCTCATTGTTACGGTCGATAATTCTCTCTCCTTCTCTTCCTCGTAGTCAACCCGTTCGTTCAGAGAGAGCCCCTGCCTTTCGTTGCCAGCGGGATAATTTTAATTGGGTTCTGTTACGGGAAATTTCCTTGGAAAAGCCAGGGGCAAACCGGAACGACCCGTTTCGGAATAATAACGGCGCGCCCCGCAATGACGAATTAAAAATATTTCTCCAAGAAATCGTGGATTCACGCCACTGTGGCTCGCGAACTGTGGGGGAAACCGATTAACCCTTTCCAGGCCAAATAAATTATTTTCTATTGAGGGAATTAAATTTTGAAGAGAAACTATCGAGAGGTGCTTGATGATAAAAGCAGATTACACGAATGGCATCAAGGGTTAAAATTATAGCGGTAAAAGAATAGTCGAAAACGGATTGATTTCCGAGAGATTAATAATTTCCTCGAATTAAATTTAATCGTCGTTCCTGTAAATTTCATGTTTATGGATATACTGCTAAATGCAGGACGAAGGAAGTTAGTGTAAAATGCGCTGAATACAATGCAATTTTGCACTTTAATGCTATTTGTTCCAACGATTATTTTGGAATTGTACCCAGCGATGTTGTCATCGTGAATAAGAAGGATGCGATTATATTAAACGGCGGACAAGAATTATAGCCGGTCCTTCGTGATGCTAGAATATTATGTTGCTCAAGTGTTTCTAATTCTTCTATGTAAAACTATCGAGGGAATAATTAATATAAGAAAGTATGATAATCCTATTTGTGCATCATAATCAAAAAAAAATCAATACATTTTTGGTTTGCAAAATTTGTATCTGAAAATCGTGTATATAAATTCTGCAGAAAGCAATTGAAATGCCGATGGAAGTTTTATATTTATACTTACCACGTTGATAAAAATATAAAAATCAAGAATATATAACAATCTGAAGGATACATTGATTATATTTGAAATAGTAAAGAATAAAGTATGTTTCTCACTTGCCTATAATCATTATAACATGGTCCACGATGTCGCAATGTGATTTTACTAACATTGTTAGGTTATCGCGTTTCTTTTGGAAGAATTTCTTAGAATGTATATAGGACGTGTCGTCGCGATAGGAATTGCCATTTCGCGATATTTATGGGTAAACTTACGTAAACTAGAAATGTTTTCCAATATACCATTTGAAGTTCTCGTTTTAAAGCTCCGCTCTGTGCCACGAAAAGCATCTTTAAATTTCCCACCTATATCCTAGTTCGTTTTCACTTATTTCAATTCGGTTTCCACACCGCTATTACCTAAAGTACCCTTTGGACCTGAAATAGGACGTTATTTGGAATTCAAATACACAAACGCTTTAAGGCGCAGATATCGTTATTTATTGTACGACGCAGTGGAAATCAATTCCTTCCACACATAGCTTGATATCGCTTCATAATATCGATTTTCAAATCAGCAACGAACAAGCTGGTGTTCGAAGGCAATCGCAAGTTGATGATACTGATTTCAGAATCGTGGCGAATACGAAATGCTATTGAATGTTCCATCAATTTCTAATCCGGAAACTCTCACCGCCCCGCGAAAAACGTTTTCCAAGCTCTCTCGTCTCTCCATCTCCGTTTCCTCCTTTTTATTCTCGCACCTTTTTTCTCATTCCTTAATAGACTATTTTAAAACGTGTACCGGGTGAAATATGATCGCTCTAATCGAGCCCCGCCATTTAGCCTAATGCTTAATTACTTTACCACGAAGATTTTTGATATAATCCAAGACAAGGCGGTGTCATTTCGGGACAAGAAACAAAAGGTTTGTTACTGTGTTTTCGTATAAATCTTAAAAACAGAAGTTCGAATGGCGTCTAAAGGTGGGTTAAGATAAAATGTTAACCTGCCTGATTTTACATTATATTAATGTTTTGGTATAAAGTCGAGTACAAAATCATTTTATCATTCATTTTATTAAGCCATTTGGCAGATCATTTGCAGTCTTGTAAAATTGATTCAAAAGCGACTCTCCACGTTCCACTTTAATTCCTCATTCGCGAATTTTCGGATCGTGGACCGAAACGAGTATAAAAACTGAATTACTCCTAAATTAAAACACTCCTTAATATCGACTTTGCTAGATTAGCACACGTTTCTTCAAGGAACGTTTCAAAATCAAAGTCGCCTCACACAGCTCGTCGCAATTGTTAATTCACACACCATCCAATCCTCATCGTGCTCTCACGATTCAAACCTACCGAATTAATCGATTACAATGTCCATTATAAACATACCTTCCGGCCGTTGATCGTCCAATCCTCTACCCACCAAAAACAATTTTACACCGGACAGTACTATGACGTAAATACCAAAACACGGATCCCGCCAAAGGCTCCAGCAACCTACCAACGAAATCCTCCTTCGCGGCAATATTCGGAATTGCTAATTCCTCCCACGAGCATCGAACGATCAACGAACGGCGAATTGACCTCATTTAAATCCTCGCAAAGTGAATCCACCCGGACTCTTCTCGCTCTCCTTCCTGGGACCCCGGGCGATCGCAATCTTGCAATATTTATCCGAGGACTCGGTCTAGCCTAGAAATGCTTTCGTATGCGCCATCTCGATTCCCGATCCAGGAAGCCCTCGGCAGGAAAAGCGTTTTCCAAGCCCCGCCTCCCCCTCTCCAGACCCCCGCCGCATACCCGGCATACTTATACCCACCGCCCCGATACCCCTCGGCTTTTTCCTCGTCCTTTCGCCGGTGAAAGAGCCGGAATATTGAAGTTTTCGGTCAGTGCCCGATTTTAACTATACCGCCGCATCTCCCGCGCTCACGGAATCGAGACGCGGCTGCCCGTCGAAAGAGACGCCTCCCCCCCCCCTCCCCCCCCACTCCTCGAGCTTTGCCCCAATCCGCGCGCTTTTTTTTTTCGTGACTCGAACAGAGGAAGAGAGAGAGAGCGAGTGAGCGAGGGGGCGGGAGGGGGGAGGGGCCAGAGGCGAGACGGATGGAACCAGAGACCGGAACAAGGGAGGGAAAAAAAAAGGAGGAGCGTGGTGGGGAGGGGCAAATGACCGGGCAGGTATAAGAACCAGACGAAGAGGGGCTCGAAAGGAGAGGGACGCCGCGCGACCGGAGGGTGAGAGAGATGGCAAGTAAACGAAGCCCTTTTGACTTTCTGGGTCAGGAAAGTCGATTACTCGGCGCCCCAGCGCCTGGGAGAGCCTCTTAACTTTCCGCCAAAGTGTAAACAAGCCTCTGTGCCGAGTATGCGTGATTCTCTACCGGGTGTCCCGTTGAACCATCCTTGGCAGAGGCTGGTGGAAGCTCCAGGCGGGTTGGGAACGGTTGGTTTATGTTAACGACGAGGGGACTGGGATGGTTTTAGCGTGAGTGCGAAGGGGGGGGAGGGGTGGATCGGTGCAGGTTTGTGGAACGTGGTGTGCGTTGGCTGCTGATGGTTGTGATTATATCGGCGAAAATTCGATCGTTCCTCGGATTGGGAGCATTGTCGATCGCATTTGCGATGTTTCGGTGAACGATGCGAGGTCCTTTTCAGATTGGAGTATATTCAAGCTTTTGGGGCTGACTGACGTGACTATAATCGGAAAAAAGGCTAAATGGTGATATGTGAAATCATTGAAGTTTTGCCTATCTTACAGACAAGAAATTTGTTGGTGAGGAGGCGGGGGAAGGTTTCAAATGATTGAATAATTTGTCGAAAAATAGGAACACCTATGTATATATGTATGAATAATTTGTTTTTATTGTGTAATGTCCTGACGTAATTGTTGATGGACGTTGTGATTATACGTTTGCTTCTCTTTCGGGGTCTTTTTCACGCGTAATCAGCATTCGGTACAAGGACGATTTGAGAATTTGTTTATTGAGTTACGTTTATTTGTTGGTGATATACGCGTGACTATAGAATAAAAGTTTTGGTATTAATTTTGTGACCGTCATATAAACTGAGAGCTTTGTAAAGGAACTAAAATCGTTTTCAGGAAAAAAGAAATCATAGTATTTATAGTAATGTAAACTTTAGTGGTTCACGTATACACATTACACATATCTCATCGAATTAACTAAACGTTAGCCAAAGGTATCTTGTCCCTTTTCCCTTTGTCGGAACGTATGGTGACATGAGTTTGTAACAACATTGAAACATTTTAATTTATTAATTATATACATAAACAAGAATTTTTTAATTTATATTGAACTATATAAACAGTAATATATATAACAAGTATATAACATCGATGTATTCATGAATAATCGCAGATATCTCAAAATACCAAGCTCGTAATTAGGGTCAAATTAATTCAAAATAACCCTCGTTCGTACTTCGAGAATAATCCGAGAATTCGCATCGCAAACACCCTTCTCAACGCACCGACATTTTTACGAGCGGCATCCGATTTGAATTCCAGCCTGGCCAAAATCTGCACGTGTCCAGCGCGGTGTAAAAGTTATTTTTATTCGGGGCAATTAAGCGGCCCGAAGTTTGATTAAAACTTCAAAGTGCCGTACATAATTGGCCCGTGAACTCAGCGGGTAGTGGGAGGATTAAATAATCCGCAAGTTCCCGTAACCCTGTTAAGGCGGAATTAGAGCGCCTAGAATAAAACCTCCCTCTATCTCCGATTTTTCCCCCAAAAAACGATACGGGAGCCTCGAAGGGACAGCGTCACGGCTCGTTACACCCGTTATATGGCCACTGCGTGCGTGGCAGAGAACGAGCGTAGCAACCAACTTCCCAATAGGAATCTCAATAATTACTAATTAACCAACGGGCACACTTGAATCCGTAATTACCGGCTGCGCGTCGAAACTGCGTAGCACTTTTTAATTATTAGATCGGCCGCCGCAACGCCGGAATAACAATGCCACAAAGATGCGAGGGCCCCTGCTTGTTACTGGCCGCGATTTTTACAAAAGGAAAACGCTGCGCGACCGCCGCTTTTCACCGTCCGGTTTCCCGATAGGATTGCGATCAGCGTTGTACGGCTGTGCAGTAGACGCGCTGTGCAAAGACGCACCAATTGCGGCCCACGGTCCAAGAATAACAATTGCGCGATCACATTCTATTTGCAAAGGGTAAATCGTCGAATGTAATCAACTGAGAGAAGGGATTCTAACTGGGGTTCCGTGTTGCTGTAAATGAATTCTCAGCAAAAAAGTTGTAAAAAATGCAATGGAGATGGTTATGCATATTTTTATGCTTTTTCATTATTTACATTATCAGCAAAAGTCAATTGTGATCGTTTAATTTTCTTCGTAAGGAAAAGTGGTGCGAAAAATGTTCCAAGCCAAAGTTGCTTAAATATAAATTAAGTTAAACGTGATGCAACACGTTTTTAAGTAGAAGTACTGATATCACGTCAGACATAAATGATATATCGAAAGGAATTAAGTTACATGTCGATTAATAATTATTCTAATGTAAACTGTATTTTAAAATATCACAGATATGGGCCCAATGATTGAAACAAATGTTTCCACGTGCTAACATAATATGTCGTTAAAAATTAGTCGTTATGAATAAATAGGCCAAGACAAACTCACGAAAAGAAAAATAGATTTCGATAATCTCACAGGTAGTGCATTTCGAAAAGTTTGTTGACCTACCCGAAAAAAAAAAACTAACGGCATCGTATTGTAATTCTGAGCATGAAACATGTACCATGTAAATGGATCGCCGTATTTCTCGTCTGAAAAATATGGTCCCAAAATTGCGTTTGCGATGAAAATTAATAGCCGCGCCTGGGCGGACGATTTTGTAAAACGTCAATCGGTTGAATAATCCGCCAGCTGTAGTCTCGATTTTATGATGACAGAATGAAAAAACATTCGAACGGACGAAGGTATGCGCGTATTGTGTAAAATCCGCTTGCACCACTTAAATGTTACATCAGACGTATTTTGAAAGAGGCATTCTAATCATATACTATGTATTAGGTATTAGTTTAAATATAATAACGTGGATATATAATAATATGGATTGTGTATTAGTTTAAATGTAATAACGTAAATATAATAACGTAGTTATAGATAATAACGTGTAACACGATTATGAATGTGTTTGCATGTATTACTTGCTTACAGATAAACTATCAAGTATGCAATAATCGTCGTATAAGAATAGAGCAGGTACATACGAAATGTACTAACAGATTATTGTATTTATGTGTATTATTATAATTGGTGTATTCTGTTTGGAGATTTATTTGTGAATTCGTAAATGAGTATAGACGTATTGAAACACTTGCATAACTCTATGTACATAACCAGTTTCTTACCAAAATATGACATTAATATGAATAACTGTTCCATTAAAAGTATATGTTGTCCAATATTATGCAGTATTCCTTTCACAATTTCAGAAGTTGCGGTGATATCACCTTTAATTGCAGTTCCACCTTTTTCCGTCGATCTGTCATATCTTCATATCGCTTTACTTTAAACCGAGCTCTATTCTCCGAAAAGAAATAAATATTTATTACGATAGTTCATAGCTGCAACGTAGTAATCCGGTTTAACATTAAAAATGCTCTGATCGTTAAGAAGGTAGAATAAGGCGCACTATCCTGAAACAAGAATCACTTGTCTTACCACAATTCGGATCGTGTCGTTTAAATATTTATTGTTTAATCGCCCTACGATAGATAGAGTGCATGTCCAACGTACAATCACTTGTGTTTTCTCAACATTTTACTTGGTTATTAAAGATATAGCTTCTGATAAGAGAAATTCTGTCATAAAAAGTATCTAAAACGACCCTGATTATTACGCGAGAAGTGAGTGAACTGAACATTGTTACTCGTTATAATTTTCCTTGTTAAATAACTATTATTTAGAACCTTTATCTTAATAAATTAGCTGAAATATCTGAAAAATAAAGCTGATCATATGATGCACACTACTCACAAGTGATACTGCATACTTAGTAGTCTTATTGAAATACTGCATGAAATATTTTGAACACAAAAGGATTTCGAAACAAAGAAACGTCAGAATCGGCGAATAGTTTACCCGAAAATGATTGTCACTCTCCGGATTAATTTTCACGTCTTACAAAATTTGATTTTATCCTCATTATTAATTTCAAGCTAAAATTGAACGCCGTTGCAGACAGGAGAGAATTTTATTATTTTCCGGAACTCGCGCACATGCAATATCAAGTATTGCAAAGTTTGTAATCACGAAATCAGAGACTAATTACGAAGTTTCGTAATGAGGATAAGACAGAAAGTTTTCTACACAAAAGGAAGCTCATCTTATATTGTCGTATTGCTGGAAAATATTACAAAATGAAGATTTTAAATCTTCTCCAATGTCATTAGTTATATCTCTTCATAGTCGCGTTTTTCTACTTTCATTTAATCTATTTTTTTTGTTACCTATTTAAAACTCGACTTAATTCGAGGACACGATCAATAATCCTCTTTACATCACCACATCTTAATTAATTGCATACTCATCGAACAATTGTTATACGCGTTAAACGTGAAAAGCCTTCTGAAATCTACACATTTCAGTTTCGAAAATAAAATCTGATTAAAAAAATTTCCTTCATTTTTACCTTTGCCTATCTGGTTGTTGTCTGCTTTTGACAGAAGTCATTTGTTTAACGTACATCTGTTTTGTCTTTCTATATAAGAATATTATATACACGTCCGCTTGAGAATGAGTAAAGATGAGTTCACGTACTCTACTAGATGTGTATCTGAAAAACTGTTTCTCCTACTATTTAAATAAACTTCCCTACATAAATATTCTCGAGTGAGCTTCCTTTCCCGCCAAGATTAGAATATTTACGACGCTTTATCAAAAGAAAGTTTGCAGACCTGTGCCACTATACTGGCGTACCTACTAGGTTGTTCAATAAGTTAAAAAACGAATTTAGAGTTGCAAAAATGACTTTAAAGGTTAAAGACTTTAGACTAAAAAGACTCTAAAAGTTAAGAAAAACGCTTCAAATAACAAGGTCGTATTCGAATGTGTTTCTGTTACACGCAGCACCCACTGTGCACACAGCTTTCTGAAACTCTAAACTTCGTTTAAAATATTGAAATAAAAATATTGAAATTTTGTTCTACTCTTGACTACTCAACTTCAACTTGACTTCAACTTCTTGTTCTACTCTTGACGAATAGACGAAGCTCCGCGAACTTATCGAACAACCTAGTACTTGAAATAACTCGTGAGGAGCGAAATAAAAATGCTACAGTCCACGATGATCTGTAAACCCATAATTCATATACATGCACACACGATTCTGGGTCAAAGCTTATATGCTTATGTAAAATACAACTTTTCTTCCAATATTTTCTCAGCTGATACAGGTATTATACCTTACAATGAACATTATCCCCGTATTATACAACTTTCATTGTTCGCTCTTTCAAGAATAATAGAATAAAAAGTGTCTCACTTTTCTTTCAATACTCACACCGTACGTATGCACAGTGAAATATCTTTTAATACCATCCTTAAATATAAAACTCATTCAAAATATAAGAGTTTAAAATCCATCTCTCCAATTTGACTGCGTTACACGTATTCCTCTTCCAATAAAATGTCTCTATAAGCAGAAAATTTCCTCATCTTTAGATCCCTTGCCCCAAGAGTCGAAGCACATTACTCCGTCGTTCATCAAATACACTTATCAACTTAAGAAGTTCAGGAAAGAAAACTCACGCCGTTATCCGCAGCAATGGCTTCCGCGCGCTGCGCTGCAGTGGCGCACCGTAGCTAAGAGGTTAAAGCACTGCCAACCCCTTTCGTCCATCGTTCCATCCTCGCATCGCCAGCGGTTAGACCGTTCATTCCATTGTCTTAACATTCAGCGGGGCCGCTTAACATTTTCGCCCATCAGCAGACGCAAACTCCCAGACATCGCGACACGCCACTCTTCCGTCCTTATCGTTTACGCTGTCGTGTCCTCGCGACATTCGGCTCCGGCTCCTCTTTATTTCCGTTCGCCTCGCGGTGCGCCGCGAAACAAAGCCACGGGACTCGCAGCCAGGGATGCCAGGGGTGTCTTTTGTGCCCGTCCCTCTTCCTCCGGGGCTCATCTTCCACTCGACTGTACCCTCGCGACTCTAAGGCTACTTTCACACACGCTGCTCGCGGTTGGACGGCTCATGACGAAAGTGATGGTAGGACGCGGAGAAGGATGGCGCGTCTGAGGAATGTGTTACGATTTTGGACGATCGTCGAATGTGGGTTGTGGTAAGACAATAGTGGCCCCACGCCATGTTTAACATTTCGATGTCGTACACGCGTTGTGTGAGCGGCCGTTAAAGCGTTACTGGGAAAATCTTAGGTGCGTTTGTAAATAGATGATTAAGCTTGATGAAGTGACTTTTGTTTTGGTCGATGTGGTATCGAGGATAGTGGCGTCGCTTGCGAGGGGACGGAGAGAGTCTTTTATAAGGAGCAGGTTCATGGTGCGTGAAAACTGAAGGCTTCGATAAGTGTTTTTAGCAGTTCGATCATGGCTTGGTTGTGTGAAAGTTACGATGTCATTTAGGTATTTCACTTTTTGATTCCGTATGAATTTATAATATACAAAGTGAAACGAATTTATTGTTTTTGGAAGTTTGGACTGTTTGGTTATTGTGATAAAAGTTTAATTGTTTGTTCATTTGGTTTCTGTTATGGTCGCGCGATTGTGACTTTAAAAAATGGTAAGAAAGAGGAAGCTCTTTGGAACGGTGATATTGTATAAAAGACGAGGACATTTTAATCCATTTGCATCGCACACGTGAATTTTCTATCCATGATCGCGCGCACATTTACGCGAAGCTTTCTTTAAATCGAATGCATAAGAACATGGAAAATCTTGGAAATGAAACACGAAAATTACTCGAGCGCCAGCAAATAGTTTGTCAAAGCGATTTGATGATTAGCGCATATTTTTCGTTCTTTACTGCGATGCAAATAGATTGAATAATCTGATGTGCGATAGCGACAGTCAGGATATTAATGTATTTGTTTTAAAATATCAAGGCGAAAATAGTTTTAAGTAGTATTATCAAAATTTACGACGTGGTACTTACTTCAAGTTCTTTACTTTAATAGATATCTCTTTAAATTCGAACTATACTTATTTACAGTTTGACAGGAAATGTAATCTTCAGTTTCTAGCGGATAGATGTTTGAGATACATCCTAAGCAACCTCCTATATCGACCATTATCTGAATTTCTCCGTGTTATACGCGCAGCATCGTATAATATGGTTTATGTTGCCCAGCGAACGGGACCTCAAACTTGTATTCTAAACAACCATCGTTCGATATTCAGTTTAGTCTAATTCCTGCTAGATAGCGGCTACAAATTTAGTCTCGTATTTTCCTCCACGATCAACTGTTAGACAACTTTACTGTGCTATATAGAGAGGCTTTTATTCCAGACTCCATAAAAAGCAGGATAAATTTGCTCACTGGATGATGTATAATTTAATTTAACTGAAATTATAGCTCGAGATGATAACAATGGTTTACAATCTTCACTCTCAGATATATCCACGTATAGTATAAGAAGAAATATTGTACAAAGATACAAATCTTACATCCTCGCGATCCGCGATTCAATGTGGATGCTGAAAAAATTGAACGAACGAAATTATGCCTTAAATTGAAACATAAATTGAAATTGTCGAGTCCAAGGTTGGATGTATTCCATCAAAACCGTCTCTATCAGAACCAATTTCCGGCTTAGGAGGATTTGAAAATTAACCGCCGACATAATCCCGCACGTGGCCCTCCGTGAGCCGCCATTTCTTTCCGTAACGCCCGGTGCTTCGCCTAATCACTGCCCCCAGGACGAAATAAAAACGTGAGGAAAAATGGGAATGAAGAAGGAAAGAGGAGAATAAACGGAGAAGAATTTCGTGCTGATAGGTATGCAGCATCGTTGCTCAAAACTAAACGCTGTCAGCCCTTCTGACTTTGCCCTTGTCATGACATGATTCGATATTACGATATTATTATTTATATTGTTATATTATTCATAAGGGTCGATTGTTTAAGGAATGAATAAGAAGTAATAAGGTAAACTATTTTTTAACAATGTGATCATTGTGAATATATTCGTTCGAACGACTTAACACCATTTAATATTTTTTTTACAAAACTGTGAAAATATGATTCATGCTGTTAAAGGTGAAGAACCTTCAAGAGCATATTTGACTTACAATACAAACAAGAAGATAACATATGTGCTCCGAAAATGGTTGCTTTTCGAATGACAGGACTATACGATATACATCTTTAAGAAAGATTTGGGGAAGACAGAGAAAGTTCGATGCTGAATATTATCTTTTTCCGCGACAATGCATATCACGCATCCACGTCTTTCAAATCGTCGAAAACGTTCAAAGATTCCCAGAATATTTCGACTTGTGTCAAGCAAAGTGACAATATGATTCCAGAGTATTTTCACGGATAGAAATGTCATAAGAGAAAGATTTCAAGTGTCTTTATATATAAAAGTCCAGAAGGTTCTACTGCGAAACTTTTCAGTGCGAAAATTCGTAGAGTTATTATATCATGGAACTTCTTTGTCGGTATTACATTTTTATATACTTATGTACTTAATTTTCTGTAATAAAACAATTAAACGTTCATCAAAGTCAAGTCGGAAAAACCGATTTGTCGATATTTTATTTCTATGTGAATAAAAAATATCGGTTATGTCTTTCATTCGTGTCGGAAGATGAAATCGACTTATTTTGTCTACTTCTGGTAATAGCCTCTTGCCAAATACAGAATCAACTTCTAAGTCTGTAGTAGACTTAAATTCTTCGAGTGTCATTACTTGATATTAGTTTCGAGCGTTTCACTTTAACAGAAATCTCGAAAGCCGCACAGTAACAAGGGCATAATTTCTATTATCACAGGAAACACAGCACTTGTCGGTGTAAGCCGATTTAAGGACTCTTGAGTATAATTCAAGATTTATCATTTCGGAAGTTATCGAGCATTGAGTTACTGTGATGATTAAACGTAATTTTGACGGCTGATGAAAAGAGAATATTTATAATCTTTTCGCGTACATCGTTTTGTAACTATTAAGGCAGTGCTACATAATTCTACTTACAGGACTTTTTTGCACCTGCTTGTATATAATGAAAAGATATTTGTGTAATGCAAATACTCATGAAAGTAGCAACGGTTATATGATTTTCCTTGTGCACAAAAAATTTCGTTGGCTACGTAAAACTAAAAAACTAAACTAAACTAAAAGTTTGGTAATAGTATTTTTTGTTAAAGTCGGGTTGGAACACAAGACGCGCCAAATGTAGATTCTAATTGAAATTATTAACAGCTCTATTATAATGTAGATTACGTTGCGAGGAAAGTGTAAAAAAATCCTCCAGCGGTTGAAAACTTTGGTCTCTATTATTCAATAGAGTACAGATAACTACGTCCAGTACTTTCACGCGCAACCAAATTTCGACACAGTAGGTGGAGTTAATAGATATAAAATTTAATGTAAAATCCTACAGAAAAGTATGGCTGATCGAAAGTATTTGGCTCTAGCTTAAAACAATTTTTATCCAACAGTTTGGAGTCAGAGATTTGCAACAAGCTATTTACGTTAGTATTGACCATTTATATACAATAAATTCCAAAAGGGCTTTATGCATGAGAAAATAATATATTTCTGTATATAAAAAACTTCAAATTCATGTGAAGTACTTGATGCGGGAAGATTTGATTTACATATCTTTTCCTATTACAGCCTTCCTGCTACAGTTAAAGTTAAACATTCCTTTGCAGTTAAATCCAAAGGCGTTTACAATAGGAATTGAAAAGCGTAGATCACACAGCCTGAAAAGGATGGTAAAACATTCTTCTTAAAACGAGACATTTCCACGACCAGTAAGAAAGAATTACGCGGTAGAACAGGGAGCGAAGATAAAGCGACGGGTTTTGTGTTCTCCCACAAAAGTTTGGAGACGTTAAGGGAAAATGCACGAGCGGAAAGATATATAAAGGTTATTCGTTAAATTGTCTTTAAAATATGCAATATATCCTTTCGAATGTAATTTCCAAAGAGGAAATTTAGAATTTCGCTCGTTCTTTAATAATACGTTTCTCGAGATTCGATATTGATTCACAAGGCACCCTTATATCATAAAAGCTGAAAACAATCGATAAAATACTTTGTACTTTTTTTTAGCGGACATCTCGCAAAGTAAAAGATATACAAACGTACTCATGTCTCTTTACTGATCACCTTTGTTTTTAAAACAAAATGAGAAATAATAAAAACAGGATCTTAGATAGTACGATATAAAATATAGTACATTATTTATTATATAGACACATGTTCAAGGAAAAATATAATCTCTCTCAATCGTGCTTTGTCCAGACCTTCAGTTCTCTTTCATTCTGTGTATCCTTTAAAAAAAAGTACTAGTAAAAAAAAGTAAAAGGCACAGTGGTACCTGGATATTTAAAAAACCTGTCCTTTAAATTGCAGTGGATATTCTCCAAATTTCGTCGGCCATCGAAATATCGCGTGTTTGCTTGTTAGTAAGTTCACGCTTCCATCATTCCGTTCATTCTGTTTCGTTTAACATTAAGCTCAGTGAGTCATTTTTTCGAAAAATTGCGGAATTTTAACCATTAACGCTCACTTGTCGATTTTCGGTATTTACCGTGTAAATATTCCGAAATTAATAAATTCCTTGAAAAGAGCTCACAACCGAGTCGAAACGTCGGATTCAAGCTACTAATCTGTTTTATGCGATATTAATTCATCATCCATCTTATCTAAGCACATATTACTCTGAAAGACATTTATAATCATTTATTATTATTTATAAAAAAAAATCATCATCATTTATCATCATGTATAAAAACAATTTTACAGCATTGAGATGAATTATTTTCTGAAATTTCCCATCATTTTGTGACAGTGTATATATCTATATATTTGTTTATTAATATTTTTCCATTGTACTTTTTTTTTTTTAAAGTTGCGGTTCGGACATCTACATATGTCTGGAAAGTAGTAGCTGGTAGATTTAGTGTTAATTCGCCGCGCATCGATGTTTCGATATAATTTCCCGTATCTTTCGTGTCTAATCGGCCTTGCTCTATAGAGGTGACCCACCTAGGGCGAAATGAAACCGGATAACAGTAAGATTCCATTAAACGCGAGCCGCAATTTTTCTTCCCGGGCTCCATTCCCAGAAATGGTCGTAGAATCGTACCTCCTGCAGCCCCTCCAGACCTTTTCGGTACTATGCGTCTATCACGGTACATTCGCAGGCCGCCCGAGAAACAATTCGAGCGTTTCGCTGTATCGGCCTGGCCCATCTGGAATTTCCTTTATCCACGCGAGAATTGCTTCTATAAATGGACAACGAACAGAATTCGCGGCATCGATCGCCCACGTCGATCGTTCTTGGCACGTAACACAAGGCAGAAATCTCCTTACGTGTCCGCATTTATTCCTGATATCTGCGATCAACCTCTTAGGCACGATGCGCCACTTTAGTGACTTTCGCGGATGTTGTCTTATATTACAAGACGCCCCTATAGAGCTTCACGTGGATGTTATTTTGCATTACGAGGCGCCACTATAATGGCTTTCACGGATGTTATTTTATATTACGAAGCGCCACTATAGTGGCTTTCACGGATGTTATTTTATATTACGAGGCGCCACTATAGTGGCTTTCACGGATGTCATTTTATATTACGAAGCGCCACTATAGTGGCTTTCACGGATGTTATTTTATATTACGAGGCGCCACTATAGTGACTCTCACGAATATCATCTTACATTATGACGCGCCGCTGTTTGCAGTAAATGATCGTTTTCATATGTTTTGTTCAATAACTTTTTTTGCTGTTTAGTCCCAAGTTTATATAACCTCGGAAAAAAAAAGAATGTAACAATGCATATGTTTCACCTTAGATTACTTAAATAAATCTCTGAAAGGTTCGAGGATATAAAACGTTAGCTGTAGCAAATCCACCATTCACATACTCCGGAAAACATTTTCCATCGTACTAGAAGTCCAACAAATCTAAAAAGAAGTTGCGAAATTGTATGGTATGTTCAAACAACGATGTAAGACGCTATAAGTGTGAATATCGTGACGTGGGTGTATGTGTTGTGCCGTGCTTTAAAATACATCATACTCAATTGTATTATTAATTATTACAGTAAATTATTAAAGTACATGTATTATATCTTTAAGAAAAATTATAATTCAATCAGAAACTTCGTTCCAGCGTGAAACTTTGTTCCATCGCACATCGCCGTGCTGCATTGTTCACGCGTAGTTTCATGTCGAACTCTGCAGTACACAGAAGCAGCCCCGCGTAAAATTCAGCCGTGCCTAAGATATTAAGATTACCTTCCAAATGGCGCAGCGGACAGACGAGCAGAATTCTCCGGTACGGACACACTTTAATACGAAAGGGGAGAATAATAAATTCGACCGCGAGAGGAGAAGTGGATAACGCTCTTATTGACTTAGCGGGAAAAATAACATTTCCTCGCTCACATTTTTCCCGCAACGATGAAAAGCTTGTTACTCGATATTATAAAACCGATGGAAATCGTATACGCGGAAAAGGTGGGCGGCCTTTATTTTCCATTTAACTCTAGTTGCGTTTTTGTTTCGCGCGCGAGCTAAACTCAGAATGGCGTGATCTCGAAAGGCAGCGGCAAAAGGGAGGGAAGCGAGTAAAAACAGCTTCCACCGTCAATCAAGCAGAAGCGACGAATGTTCAGAGACTCCGAAGGCCATTCGTAAGAAAGTATTCGACGCTCTGCTCCTACGGGCTTTCCTTTAAGGTTCCTCGATCCCGGTCGAAGAGGTCTAAAACGATGTGGAGAGAGGGATGAGGACTGACGGCAGGTGATGAGCAAAGGACCAGAGGTACAAAGAGAAAACTGAGACACAGGCCAGGCAGTGCTCAAGACGCGTAAAACAAAAAGAACCATGTCGAGAATGAGAAAACGTTTCGGCGATGAGCGTCTAGATCGTGGACAGAAGGCGGCGCCGCTTTTAGGAGGAAAACATTTAATCCCTAAGATGGAAGCTTCTACTATGACCGTCGGTACGGAATAAGCATCCATTTGTGATATCGAGTTATCCAAATGGGAATTCTACTTCGGCCGATTTTGCCTAGGCTGCTGCACGGACAGATCTCGGTCACCTGTTTCTAATATTGCATAACGTATGCACCATAAATATATGGTTTCTTCTTGAAGCTCTATGTTGTTTAAACAATGTACGAATAAAACAAAAAAGCAGAATGTGCAGGCGCAAAAGTGATCGAGTATACGGATATGTATATTATAACCTCCTTTGCTCGTGAAATTACGTTTTTCCACGCAATGTTGTTAATACTGGTTACTCACGCTCATATTTCAAATAATTTTCTTATATTAATTTATATTCCTTTTTTAAATTTAATTATATTAATTTTGATGGTCTATTATACTAATTCATTATTATTAATTTTCAATTACAATAATTTTAATTAATTTCCAAACTTATTAATTTAATATAATTATATAATGTAGAATATGGTCACAATAGTCATCAAATCATTTTCCACGCAAATGACCAATGTAAGCTTCTGATATCTAAACATTCCACACTACCAGATGGAGAATAGAATGAGCGCGGAATTCATTTGCTCCGTAGACTAAAGAATCGTTACTAGGTCCTAAATCGTGAAGCGTCATAGAAGGAATTTAAATCATACTCATCAAACGGATAAAACGCATCTTCGTCTTACAAATTTTCTGATTATCCGCATTAAATGATTTTCAATCTATAAATACAAAAAATACATGGCACGAGTGTAAGAGTTTACGCTACGTCTCTGACGCAGCGATAATGAGCTATATATTTTAATGTCGATTATGTTTCGAGCTCCACGTGCCATTAGGACGACGCAGCGTGACGCATAATGTAAAAAATGCAGCAGCGGGCAACGCTTGTCCTACCTTCACTAAGATTACGTGTAATTCCTTGAGACAATATATATAATCTCTGTCTTTATATTATCGCGTCCTCTGCAATAATTTAAGCTGCCCTCCGAATGCTTCTAAGTATCCCTGATGTTTCATCGTTTCTATCCCTTACACAAGTAAAACAAATTATTGTCATTAACCTTTACTATCACTAATTTATATATATATATATATATAACTTGTACAGTACATCCCCCATTTCTTCCTCTCTCACTCTATATATCACAATCGTTGTTCCGCGTATACGCTCTTCTTCTCATGCGTCTTCCTCCAGATACGAATTCCATACAATTCCTCGTCACGCGTACGAATTGTACGCGTGGGAAAAGCGCGTGTGCAGAGCTGAGCCCGAAGATTTTATTTGGGCATTCGAGGGAAACGTGCGAATGTACCGCTGCGCGATATTAACGGATGGAGAAAAGACGCTATCGAAGGTTGAAGAATAATAGCGACGACAAGAGACTACTGTGTGAAATCGATATACTAGAGCCATTGAAAGCCCTGCTGGAGAGTATTTATCGAGCTCTTGCTGTTCGAGTAGAGCTAAGGCCGCTCGAGCAGGTCAATGCTCGTCCTTTTACTGGCAGAAAGAGAGAGAGAGGGAGAGAGAGAGAGAGGATTTGAATCACGTCGCGTATAAAATGTATAATATCCCCCATCTGTTATTCCCATTCGTCGTACGAGTATCGCGGATCAGCGCGCTTCTTCTTCCGTATCTGCATTTCGTCGGAAAACTGTGCAGCCGGGATTATGGATTTTATATGAGTAGTTAAAAAAACTTATAAGCGTGGAAACAGCCAGGATATTACTTCCTGGGAAATTCCACTGAGTTCTTTTTTTTTTATATGGAGCTCAGGCTCTCGAAGGATCTCGAAACTGTGGAATCGATGTATCGGCGCATTGGATGTATTTAGGAATATTTCTGGAAGTCTTAAATAAGTATTTCCGGCTAAGCGGATGAGCAATGATATTAGAACGACGCAGCGTAGAGGCATCTTGAAAGATTAAAGCGGCAGACGCGAAAACGTGTTATTTAATTTTCAAGCCGCCCTTGTACTCTCTTTCAACATGCGTTCTCGTCTGTTTCTTCCATTTTTCAAGATGGCACACGAATACGTTCGAGAAAGAGCTCGCGATGGTATCGTGCAAATTTAAATAAACTGAGGAAGCAGCTCGCAACAGGAGAATGCGATAACGTCATAAGAATGTCAATACGCGGACGAAGAAACGAGTTGAACATGGACAAAGTCGTTCAATGTTTTAAATGCTGGAAAGGTTTTTAAAGAAAAACAGAGGAAAGTCCTGTTAACGAAGGACGTTATTTATTTCCTCGAAATATCAAATGTTGAGCAAATATTAAACATTTCGAGGAAAGTGGTTAAAAACAGTGGTTAAATAAAAATTTCAAAGGACAGACGAAAAGTTCCGTTGGAAATGTAGCCTGTATAATTTTTCAAGGTGATAAAAAACATGCTAAAGAAAGAGGAGCGAGTGGTACCATAAAAATTTACACGAACAGAGGAGAATTCGCGCCGCGGTAGAATTTTATTTCATTTTTAAGACGACGAGAAACATGCCGAAGAAAGAGAGTTGCATGAAAATGATGAAAAAGGGCGGACGAAAAATCTCGTTGGAAGTGCGTGCTGTTTGATTTTCAAGATGATTAAAAAAAGCATTAAAGGAGGAAGTGACGATGGCTGCGTAATAAATATAAACAAACAAACAGACAAGAAGTCTTATTTTAGAACGATGTTACTTAATTTTTCAAGTCAAATAGTTACAAAAGAGACGGTTGTGTTTGCACACAAATTGAAGATTCGAAATTAAAAATAAAACACGAAAAGTCCTATCGACGAAGAACATTATCTATCTTTTCATTTTCAAGATAATCATAATTTTTAAGAAGATATACGTTTTTTTTCAAGAGTCTGATTGTTTATTTTCCAAGCTGATGAAAAGCACGTTACACAAATATACACCCGTGCTCGCACACAAACGAAAAACAAAAAATTTAAACAAAAACATGAAAAATCCCATCGACGAAACGCGTTATTTATCTCTTCATCCTCAGGATAGTCATTATTTTTAAAAAGATACATACCTCTTTTGAGAAGCTGGTCATTTATTATCCAAGCTAACGAAACCCACCTTACAGAAATATACAGCCGTGGATACATAAAAATAAAAAATAAAAAATTTAAACAAAAGCACGAAAAGTCCCATCCATGAAGTACCTTATTTATTTCCTCATCTTCAAGATAGTCATTACTTCTAAGAAGATCCATGTTTTTCTACCAAGCTGCTCCTTCAGTTTTCAAGATGGCGAGAGGCGTGTTATGGAAAGAAGGAGCGATGGTGAAGAATTCCAAAGAACGGATGAAAAACCGTGTGTTGGACCGGCTGCTCGATACGCATCGGCCGTGTGCTGGAGAAATCCCCCTCGCGTTAAATGGCGAACGGGAGAAAGAAGGGATGAGAAAGGCACCGCAGGCTTGTTGCTGGCGTGGCGCCGGAATGTGGAGCAGTGTGTCAGAACGACACCCTTCTGAACAGCTCCGGCGCTTGGCCCTCCGCGCCTTGCATCCCCTTTCACAAAGGCCACCAGCCGCCCCCTCGCCGCGGTCGCTCCAGCGCCCTCCCTCGCCCCTTCGCGAGCCTGGAGCATCGTCGATGCCTTTCCCCTTCGCAGCCACGTGTTCGCATTGGTAAATCGCGTTCTTCAGCATTGTTTTTGAGCGACATTCGAGTTGCCAGAGTTAAATTTCGTGTTATTTTTCGTGTAGGTTGTGTTTTCCGTGCTCTCGATGGAGAAGATTGAAAGATATTTGATTGAAATGTAATTTTATCATGAGCAGCATGTGTTTGATTTAGTAAATCATGTTCTTATGTAATGTTTTTAAGCGACATTCGAGTTGCCAGAGTTAAATTTCGTGTAGGTTGTTTTCCGTGCTATCGATGGAGATGATCGAAAGATATTTGATTGAAATGTAATTTTATCATGAGCAGCACGTGTTTGATTTAGTAAATCATGTTCTTAAGTATTGTTTTTAATCGACATTCGAATTGCCAGAGTTAATTTTCGTGTTATTTTTCGTGTAGGTTGTGTTTTCCGTGCTTTCGATGGAGACGATCAAAAGATATTTGATTGTAATGTGACTTTATCAGTGGTTTTACATTCGTAGCCATGTGTTTGCTTTAGTAAATTGCGTTCTTACATATTGTTTTTATTTGACACTCAGTAAAATCAAATTCCCTATTACTCTTTTTTATTCAAGGCGTTTTTAGTGCTTCTTCCAAACGCAATTTGAAGTTGCTACTTTCACAATATAACCACTATATATTCGCATTAGCTAATTACATCCTTAAGCAATATCTTCATTAAACACTAAAACGTTTGCCTAATGAATCATGCATTAATTCTTACGCATCGCTTTTATTCAACACACGAACCAGTGGAGCCAATTCCTTACTTCTTTCTTGTCGAGACGCAATCGATTTTTTCCTTTCCGCGCCTCATCAATTATGCAAATCGTCTCATTATTTGCACGTCGTGGATCCTTGGCCAGGCGAGTGCAACAGGGAAAAACGCTTAGAAATGCAAAAATCGGACATTACCTCCGCCCATCGATCGGTCACCGATGGGCATTCAAATCCTTTTACAGAATATTCCCTATGAAATCCCCAAGTTTCCTTCGAGTGCATTCGAACCTGGAAAAGTTTCGGAATATCGAGAAGATCGTGAAAGTAATTTTGCTTGGCTCCTCTTACAGCTCGGAGCAGAAATTAAAAACCAATTTATGCGGCTCTGCGGGAATGAAGCTTTCGTCATCAGTTTTTTTCTGGGTCACGGAAAAAATATGAAGTTGGCAAAAAATATAGCGCGTAGCGCGCATCTTCTTTTCCGCGCGAATCGTATCAAACGTATTGTGCTTGGAGCCTCTCATTTTCTCAAGGAACATCGAGTATAATAATTTAATCGTCTGTAATGTATACACGATTATAAAATAATTTATCGATATTTATCAGTTATTTAGAGAACGTGATAGTTATTTTGAATAAGACGAGTATTCGATTTTCAGGATGTTATCGTTTAATTTGGATTATTGTATAAGTGTGCAAAAGTAAATTCGTTTCAGGGTTTGACTTCGATCTCGCACTAAGCTTAGAACTTCAAGCACTAATTTAAAATATTACCCTAACTTAGAATTCTTTAAATAAAATAGTAATAAATTAATCAATTCAAATAATTTAGTTGAAAAATATTAAAGTACGTATTTATTTAATTTTCGATTTAATCATTATTATTCTAGCTTTAATTATAGAGTCACGCATTAATGGACAAAAATAATTATTCCCCACTCCAATAAGACCAGATGGAGGATTAAAAACAAGTGTGCGAATAAGCTGCTCCCTAAGACCACGACTAACGAATATATGTATTGTTAATTAATTAATTCTAACGTTTCTTCGATGACGAAGTTCTCGCGATCAGCGCCAGTGTCCTTTGCAACTCGGTATGGCGATAAGAAAAAAGGAGACTGATACATTATTCATATTACAGTATCGCCCGAACAGCGACATCTGGAACGTGGAAAGTTTCATGCCCGAAAGAGCGGAATATTACGCAAATTCGGAAAGTTTTCGCAGTCAAGAACGCGTGTAACTTATACTTCTGCCAGATTGTCCGCGGCTCTTTGCTTTCTGACCTGGGGCTTTTGTATATCCCGTTTTGGGCGCCGTGGCAAATGCAAATTCCGTAGTTTTAAAGTTCCTCGAGATCGGGGAAAAAAATGTGGTTGAACTTTGAATAGCATCGAGATACGCGAAATGCATTGGGAATATCTGGTTAAATTTTGAAAGCTCGTCCCGCCAACTGCAAGGATGAAAATACAATTGTTTAAGGATACACCCTGAAACGTAGTTTGTGCGCTTTGGAATGCAGCTCGAACAACGCGGCTTTGCTTGGTTATCTTTTATTTGGTTAATCGAGAGTCTTTTTATATCGAATTAATTTTAATTAAAGGATTGATTTAGTTTTAGCAAGAAACGTAGTCTTTTTGTGAAAGTTCATCCAAGTGAAATAAAAAGACTATTATATGGGATTATTCTCCAATCAATTCTTTCGCTTCTTTAAGTCATCCTGGGTTATCCTTTCTTTAATTTTCTTGATTTTGCATTTAATTTTTGAGAGGAACTTGCTTAAATGTAATAGTGCGTGGATAAAACTCGGAATTTGAGCAAAAGTGCGCAGCTAAAACTAGGAATTCGAGCTTGGCCCGTCCGCGCGGAATCTGAAATACGGAGCTTCTACTTACTACGGCAGACAAGCTTCCAGGAATGAAGTTCGCGCGGTACATTTCATTTTTTATCCCTTGCCGCGCCTTAATGTGCAAAGCATCGCTCTGAAATTTCCGAATTTTTCTGTCGCGCGTAGCAAAATTGAAAATAGAAAAATGTAAAACCAATTAACATTCCCCCCTTTCTCTTTAAAATAAAAAAACAGCGTGCAAATAGCATAAACTCGCAATCAAAAGCACATTTCTCTAGCTGAAAAGAAAAGAAAATAGAAGTATACTTAGATCTTGATAAATTATATCTTCATGCTTAATCAAAATTGATCAACTGATCGAATCAAAATGTCACGATTCATCCAATCCTGATCTTTCTTCAATATCCATTATCCTGTCCATCTCTCAGTCTGTTTTTTCCCCAAATTTTTCTCACATATCGAATCAGTGCAAAACTAGGAATTCGTGGTTGGCTCGTCCATGTCGGATCTGAAATACGGCGCTTCTACTTGCTACGGCGGGCGAGCTTCCATGGCTGAAGTTCGCGTCGTATATTCGAAGTGTTTCGTCTACCACCACTACCAGGCCGATCTATTCACGTACTCTTCCTGCCCCCTTGGCCGGCTGTCTTTCTTTGGCAGCCTCCTTCTCCTCCTCGCGGCCCTCGGCCCTTTGAGCTCCTCACCACGGTCCGCCGCACAGTGGTTCGCAGCGCGGAACTTCTGGCCGGTACAAAATGCGCTTTAACCAATTTTTACTTAGCCCGCATTCGGATCTGATAGTTGGCGGGGAATAAAAAGCTGGTTGCACGTGGCCGAGTCTGTTTTATTAGCCATGGCGGCCTTTTCGATTATCCTGCCAACCCATATTGCTTGTTTTCAGGATAGTCCGCTTCACCGCTTCGTGCTCCGTTTTTTGGCTTGGAAAAATTTAATTGCGAACGTTAGGTCGTTTGATCTTCTGTTTAAGGAGTTTAAGGGAGATTGGATGATAGTGGTGACTCAAGGAGAAACGTTTATGGACTAAGTTATATATACGATATATATATATTCATATCATATATATAGAATCATTCAAGGAATTCCTTGAATTATTTTATGCAAGTTTATTTTTCATGCACGAAGCAAGATTGAACCATTTAGAGTGTAGTTGAGAGAATGATCGTATGAGCGATTATTTAAACAGCTAAGCTTCGGATGCAGATTGATAAATTCGAGATTAGAAGAATCGAAAAACCAGGGCGAAATATATGACGAGAATGAATCGAGATTCTTCCAATGAAGACGAAGTAATATTTAATTATCCAGATGTAGAAAAGTTACAAAATTTTTCTACCGACATAAACAATAATTCAAGATGCAGACTGACAAATTCAATATATTAGAAAAATTCAAAAATCACAAACAAATACATAACGAGAACGAATCAAGATTTTTTCGATAAAGACGAATTGAGTCGCTCATTTTGAAAATGGCGAAGTCCATTTACACTCAAATCGAGATATTTAAAACAAACGATTCAAGTAATCTTTAATTATACTCATGTAGAAAAGTCAGCAAATCCTTCTATCGACAAAAAACAGTGATCCAAGACGCAGACTGATAATTCGAGGCCTTTTGCCACGATTCAGAACTTCCAAAAGCTCGTAATTCAGAGCTGCAGCGCGCCTTTATTGTACACTTTCATCTCGGACACTCGGTATTACTTTTCGATTCTTCCCGCGTCCTTGATCGTGCGCCAGCCAATCAGAGCCCCTCGTCGGTTCCCAATCTTCCCTCTCAGACGTTTTTCTTATTGCCTCCTCTTCCGCTTCCTCGTCTTTCGAACGCGCCTACGGTTACAGATAGTTTGAGCCACGCCTCATTTTCTCTCGATCTCCTCTCGGCTTGTTATTTGGTCAATCGCTCCTGTGGCCACAGTGGTCGAGATTCAAATTCTGGCTGGAGGAAATGATGTTTTCTCAAACTTCGATGCACTCCAACGTCTTATTGCAAGAAAAAATGTTAACGCGTGTTAGTTAAAAAGTATATTAACACCTTGGCTGGTATTGAGGATACTGGTGCTGAGGATGAGCGCACTTGTTGACTTGGAAATTGTGACTTAGGCGCACTGTAAGACTTTTATAAATTATATATAGGAAAATTATATGGAAGAGGATATGCAAGCGGCTGTGGAGGATGTCAGGCTTCATAAAATATCGTGTAAAATAAAGAGGAAAGCTAAAGGATTGAATTCTTTAATTCAATGGCTTTTTTGGAAATGTACTCAACAACGAACAAAATTTACTCTGGTCGAAATGAGTATCTGATTGAACTTACGAATTAAACAAACAAATAAACAACAATTTACTTTTAGGAATAAAAAATCCCAACCGCCATCAGGAATGAATACTTGTAATATAATAGAAGAATAATTTGTGCATTGACTACTGATCATAAATTTTCCATAAAGCGAACTTAACTCGAACGAGAAAACAAATTCCTTAACACTAGAACTACCAGCCACTTTCTGGGCATACTTAAAACACCACATACATCTTTAAAAAAAAAAAATGATGAAAATAATAAAAAATCTCAAAAAATACATCTTTATAAAGCACTACGATTTTTAAAAGCAACGACTGACCAGTCATTTGACTGGTTCTTTTTTTTCTAGTGGTAGTTGGTACTTCTATTTCGTAGTTCTAGTGTCAAAGCGTCAACCACTGGTACCTTCATTCTGTACCACTTTTCATAGAATGAAACGTCAATGGATGGCTCTATCTTTTGAGCACGACATCAGGATTTTAAAACACTGTGCCCGACGTTGGTCAGGAGGGGAAAGCAATCGAGGCAATTTCGTTGCGCCTGCGACTGCAGCTGCATTCCCCCATCCTCGAAGCCGTCTCCAAAGAAAACGCCTCTGGAGGGTAATTGCTATCTACGGCGAACCTTGTCGCGTAATTACTCGCCGTTTAATCTCGCGATGGTTTTTCCCGCGCGTCACCGATACGCTCGAGCTTTGGCGTTTGGCTGGCCGTTTATGCAGGAAAGGTTCAGCAAGTTCCCCTTGGAGAATTAGTCGCGTCCTCGCGAGCGCTGCGATACTCGATGATGCACGGCTATTTTGATGCATTAGGTTGTTCCAAGAAGTTCCTTCCGCCATCTGCTTACTGCTGATCTATCTGGCAATGTTTATGGAAAGATCAAGTCTAATCTGTTAATTTGTTGGGGCTTTTATGCTTCAGTTTTCTTCTACTTGTGTGTATAAATCGATGAAATGATACGAGATTAGTATGTTGTGTATGTTGTTTATTTAGAAGAGGGAAGAGAGTTTTGGGAGAAGCTAATGTTTTGCGAGTGACGAGAAGTATTTGGAAAGGATGATGGAGTTTGTGGAACTTCGGGGATTGTGCAGCAAGTGGTGTAAAGTAGTTACTTGATCGGTTAACTGCGCTGGATATGTATATAGGTGGATTCAAAGTTTTCTTTCCACGCGGTTGATCCTTATACTCATGGCGTGAAATAAAAGATGATCGTTTACTGCAAGAATTTATTTGCAGAGAGACTCACTTTGCGATCGACTTCGTTTATTTGCAGATCTTATCGACAACCCAAAGACTTTATTTAAAATGTCTTATCGACAAAAATGTCTTAAAGACTTCATTTAAAATGCGTTATCGAATAAAAATGTAATCCTTCCTTACTATTCTTTATATCTATCGTAAAATCATCCCGCGTCTCATTCCTGCCTTACGTCCCGCGATAAATTCCCCAATTAACTGGTTAATTGATGTAGTGTACTGGACACGAAGTGTTTGCGCAGACTTGGCTGTTAAAAATGTTATTGAGATGTCGACTAATGTGTGATTGTGCGTTGCTCGAATTGATCACTTGAATAATGATGTGTACTGGACACAGAAGATTTGAGCAGACTTGGTGCTGATCGTGTCGATAGCTTGCGAGTAACTTTGCGAGTAACTTAGGTAAAAGTACTAGTAATTGACACTTTTTTTAAAAGAAGTAAATAAATAAGAAGACTTATTAGTCTATATACTATCGCTCTTCACCTGCTCAATTGCGAAATACCGCGCATAATCCGCCATTAACAAGTATCATAACAATCGATTAATCAAACCCACGCGCGTCTCCCACAATTTTTACAAATTTTCATATACGAATCGCTACAAACTTGATTAAAACATAAATGCCGCAAGTTAGTATTATTCAATCATTATAAGTAAAAAGGGCATTTATTTACGTAGTTTGAAACTTAAAAAGGGGCTTATTCTTTAAAATCGACAACACAGAATGCTAAACTATTTAAATTAACCCCGTGTCGACTATTAAAACTTGCAATCGTCTACTATTCAGCGAAAGCAGCTGCAGTATAAATTGCTACGCAACAGAATTCATCGGTTAAAACAGTCTGGCGAGCGTCGCCATCGACGGCTCTTCTCTCGGTCCGCCGGAAATGACGATGGAATTCAAAGACGCCTCGCGTCCGTTTAAACCTTCCGCCAGGACGATTGACTAAAGTCGCTCGTCGCGAAATGTTCTTTACGTGCCACGGGCGACTAAAATTGCCCGCCTTGAAAGGCCGCTGAAAGAGATCGAATCGGGGGAAGGAACTGTCGTTACGTAATACGGACCGTTTACTTTGAAAATGTCATAAGTCTAATTTTCTTTTCAAAATAAGATATCGTGCAACTTGTGCTTACTTTATCGCGTAATTTATGCTTGCTTTGGTATACATTTTTTATTCATAACCGCTTGGTATTGAATATCTTAAAAATGTTCCTGGGTTAGAAACTGTTGTTGGAAGATACTTTGTCGAATTTTAAGGTGGCTGGTGGAAGAAATTTCGGAGGTGTTGATTGTGAAAGTAGTGTAAGTCTATTTGGAGCGTGTAAATGTATATTATATTGGTTAAATTCGCCTAAAAGATATTTGTATAATCAGATTATATTCCTAGACTTGACGTGATTAATTTATATTTTTGAATTTTTGCACTCGAAACTATTCTGGATGTATCTATCAGCTACTCGACACCACTTTGTCGCTTTTCTCGTATTATATAGAAACATTTTGCGTATCATTCCCCAGTTAACTGGTTAATTCGACAGTTGACTCTCTCTAAAAACAAAAAGTTCAATACTCGACATAGAGAAAAAAAACCAATTAAAGAAATACTTTTGCAAATGTACGAATACAGAAACTTATTCAATCTTGAGAAAAGATTATTCTTGATTCTTCCGCAATAAATTCCCCAGTTAACTGATTAACAAAGACATACCAATTCTCCAATGTAAAACACAACTAAATCTCACCGCAGCATCGCTCCACTTTATTTCCCTAAATCCCCTTACTCGAGGAGTTAAATCAGGTCAGAATCAGTTCCACGCCCGATCTGCCCCTCCTGTCTTAAGTTCACGCCTCAGGTTTCGAGCAGGTATCCTTCCCTTTGGGAACGTCAGGCGCACTCTGCTTTAACCCCCGCTGCTTCTCGTGCGTGAAACCTGGAACAAACGCGAGCTGGCAGCTTGCACCTTAATGCCGCACGCGTCTTGCACCTTGGCCCTTCGATTTCCTGGCTGGAAGGGAGATAAGCCGTATTGATAAGCGCGACGATTCTCGAGAGTGGAAAAGGGGGGCAAAGGGGAGAGGAAAAAGTTATCCTCTCCTGGGTCATCAAAATTCTATACGAGGAGGAATCTCGTTCTCCGTCTTGTTTCGACAGGAGGCACTTTAAAGAGGAAAGTATCGCGCTGGGGAACAAAAGAAACTTCCAGGAACTGCCGCATTGTTTTTCGCGGAGCAGTTTACCTTCGCCTTTCCGCCTTTTAATTGCGTTTCTTTTTTTTTTTCGCGATCGTCAATTTGCGAGAGTCGCGCCTACGAGGGGTTCCTTGCTCGGGCGCCTTTGCGTGGGTCGTTTGTTTTGCGAGTGACGTAAGTCGATTTTTGTTCGAGGTAAAATGTTTGATTCTTTTGCTCGTGGGGTTCTTGAGTGAGGGTGTGGCGAGTGAATGTCTAAGTTCGATGGATTTGATGGTTTTTAAAGGTTGTGCAGCAGGTTAAAGCATGGATTTTATTTGAGAACAGTGTCAAGTTCTTCTGTCAATTTGTGTTATTGCGGAAGAAACTGAATACTTAGATAATATTCTGATAATAGATAATTATTTATCTTTTGCTATATTCAAATAAAATCCCGAATTAGAAACCAGTTTTGTCAAGATAAAACTAAGTTTATCTTTTGGTATATTGAAATAGAATCCTAGAGTAGAAACCAGTTTCTTAAGATAAAACTAGGTTTATCTTCTGGTGGATCGAAATAAAATCCTGGAATAGAAACCAGTTTTGTCAAGTTAAAACTAAATTTATCTTTTGGTAGATCGAAATAGAATCCTGGAATAGAAACCAGCTTCTTAAGATAAAACTAGGTTTATCTTTTGCTGTATTGAAATAAAATCCCAAAATAAGAACCACTCTTTCAAGATAAACCTACCTTTATCTTTTGGTAGATCAAAATGGAATCCCAAAAAAGCAACCAGTATCTTAAGATAAAACAAGCTTTATCCTTTGGTACATCAAAATATCACAAAATCGCAAAATAAAAACCAGTTTTTTCAAGACAAAACCACGTTTATCATTTGCCATATGAAAATACCACAAAAATCCGCCTGCAAAGGAGGCATGTAAACGATTGTTTATAAAATCCCAATTCTTCGAGCAGATATTCAATCCTTCCTGCCAGTGGGTGTCACGGTTGCGCGATAAAGCGATCCGACATTTATCTCGATATTTTCGACGGACAGCCGTAATGAGGCTAGAGAGGCGCTCCCTGGGGAAATTAGGAATCAACGAGCGCGATCATTAGGTTATCTACCGGCAAATATCAGCGTTTTCATCGGTCGCCACCCTATTCCTGGCGCGATAGCGTCCTGACATCCCGAGACTTTAGATCCTAAGCGTCGAAACCACTCAATGACGCGTTCTTCGATTATCAGCGGCTTCACTCTAAGTATCTGAGCATTTTATCAGCCTTTTGTACGTCCAGCTCAGTTTTTTGTTTAAAGAATAAATTTTGTTTAGGAAATACGAAGGTATTGAGGTGGAAAATTAAAAGCTCCCAGAAATGGCGAGAATTAGGCTTGAAAGCTGATGTTTTCGATCGAGAATAAGTTTATGATGAGGATACTAATGGACTGTTGTTTCTATGAGGTTGTGTTGATGGATGCTCAAGTTTATTGTATCATATCTATGATGTATTTACTGCTACTATGTATTGTTTAAGCCACCTGCAAGAAAACGCTGCAAAGTTGCATAGTTAATACAGAGCGATATTGTTTATTTTCAATGCTATATTAATTCCAGGACATGGAGGAATTTATGGATATATTTCTAAATTATAGTGCATCCTATTTTGTGAAATTGTGACAAAGATTAACCGGGAATAATTTAGTGTTCTTATATGACGCCAAAGACCTCTTTTATATAAAGTCATTGAAATCCAGTAATTATAGATTTATGAAGTTATTAATCATAGATTATCGAAAGTTGACTCGAAAGCTGACATTTTCGATCGAGAATCATTTCACGATGCACACATAAACACTCTTTTCCGCGATTTTGATTCAACACGAATTAGGAAAAAGATTGAATTCTCTTTTTACACGACTTATTTTCATTTAACACGATCCACCAAAATTCCAAGCAGAAAACCTTTTTCGCACGAATTTTCTTCACACGCATTCTTCGTGAACGTATCTGTCGCGTAAAAACAAAATTAGGTATATTATTTCCATGGCGTTATTTCGACAGATGCCCAACTTTATTACAAATCAACGAGCGCGATCATTAGGTTATCTATCGGCAAATATCAGCGTTTTCATCGCTCGCCACCCTATTCGTGGCGCGATAGCGCACCGCGGCCTGACATCCGAGACTTTAGATCCTGAGAGATACGTCGTCGAACTCTGAAAAGGGGGCGCCGCCATTCAGGAAAGTTCGACGAGAAAACTGCAGATAAGGCGTCCACGATGGATTCTTCGTGAAAGGATGTTTCTTTAATAGGATCGCCAAAGTTTCCGCGTCGGAATTAATGTCGCGGACTTAAGAATAGTTGTGCGTAATCTTGAATTTCGATAAAGAGAGTCCTTTTCAGGGGGAAAATCGGATTTTATTGAAGTAGATCTGAGCTGTGTGTGATCTTGTGGAGTAAATTTAATGTTGATCTCAGGCAAAGTATCAGAATTGCTCTGTGGTACGATATGAATTGTTTATTTCAAAAGTGGCTTAGGTCCATTTGTTAATCGTTCTTTTTTCTGACTGTAGTCACGATTATTGTAGTGACAATCTTGTTACAGAACAATCTGTAGTAAAATCAGTTGATTTTAGCAACAATTTGACTGCACAACTTTAAGTTAGTTGTCACGAACAACATTTTGTAGTCGAGTACATTCAGAGGATACGATCATTTTATACGGATTAATTATCGTGGTTATTTTAATAATTAGAAACATTACCTTTAGCTACGAATATTATCAAGTCCAATACGTTATTGATAATGTGCGCTCACTACATTTATTATACGTACTTTTTTAGGTACATTTTTTACATCTGCATATTATATTACGTATACTTTTTATATTTATGAACAGAAGCAAGACTTTTAATGTTCTCATCTTTCGTGAAATTTTATTCAATTTTCGAGGGCGCTGTGGACGACGGATCGATCGACGAGGTTAATGTCTGCCTTCCATGCGGGTTACATGTACACGTGTATTGTATTAGGTTTCCGCGAAAGTTTCTTTCGTTTCATTAGGAAATAATAGATGCACATTTTTCACTTCATATTGTTTTATTTAACTATGTATGCAGCTGGAGGATGACTGCAGATAAGATCACGATGCTTGATAGATTAGTTATCTCACGTTTGTATAAACATTGTCAAATAAAGCAGCTGCGTGCAAATAGCAACTTTTGGGACAACCTGATAAATCTTAATAGAAACAATCTAATAAAAAGAAAAGAATGTACGGTAAACGCCGTTTTTCTTCCTTTCCCTTTTTTTTGGAAAAGTGGATTGCAATATCAATTTCTCAACGTTACGTCCATTATACGCATGGTTCGACCAGTTTTCGATTTTTATTTTTTGGCAGTGCTCCCATGGCAAAGAGAAAAAAATCCTTGGATCGTATTTGTACACAAGTGGCAAAGCTTTGATACGTGAGACCCTTCCAAGTTGTAATTTGAATCAAACGTTTTTGTCGCGTGTCCTCGTATAAAAGGTGTTCACTTTAACAGGAGCACCTGAATTATTTCCGCTGCTGTTGAAAGCAAGAAACAACAACTGAATAGGATCTGCGCCATTTTAATAAATTGCATTCAATGTGGATAAAAAAATCCTGTGAAATTTATTCCAATCGTTTTTTCCAGCTCCTTGGATTTATATTGCATATTAACATGTACTCTTGACATCGCGATGTGGTAATCGGTGTCAAGATGAGTTCAACGACCTCCACATTACGACCTTAAAACAGCCTTAATATAATTACAAATGTCTATCTAAATTAACAGTATATTCCAATACACAATATTTATAAACAATCGAGTAAAATATCATTCATTAGAAAGTCATGGTTCTATTTATATCCTATTTAGTCATTGTTTCTTCTTTTCAGTATCAGCGGAAATAATTTAGGTGCTCGAGTTATAATTAACACTTTGCACGTCCTCCGTGCGCGCGCGCGCGCACTCTGTTCGTATCCCAGTAATCTTGTAATATTCCTGTAATCTGAATACGGTACATAGACGCTCATATTGATCTATTGACACTGTTTATTTGTTCTCTGCTTCATACCGAGATTGCGGTATGTCTAAATATGTCCGGAAGTTGCAGCGTTAAGGACAAAGGTTAGAGCCGCGATTATTTTTGCACCGATCCCATATAATAGTAGAGGATAATTACTTGGATTTATTTGGTCAACGAGGTGCAAATTATTAAGAATAAACAAATGGCTTTCCTTGAGACATCCGTAAAGGCTAAGGTTTACAAATATAATCACTTATTGGCCACTATTGAACCACCATTGACTATAAGAAATGTAGAAGACACGCATTCTTATTGCATCTACATTACGCTCACATTTCTTTCTTATATATTCTATTTATGTTGTATTTTTACAACAATAAAACACAGGACGCCTTCTACGAGTATCCTTCATCCTATCAAAAAAGAAAATACAATTTTCCATACCCATATTTAAATCATATACACATTATTTTATTGATTATTTGAGTATTATATATATTCATAGTTTTGCATTGATCAAAAATTTCCTCCACCAAAGATACAATAATTTTGAACAATAAAGGATTACTTTCTTGAAGTCGTTTGCTGACAAAGGCTATTTCTTCACGCAGAAAATATTCCAAAGTGTACTTACACGTTTAAAAGATAGTATAGATGACAGATATTATTTAGATCCCTCACTAATGCCATTTCTTCAAGAAGAAGACATCAGAAAGTATACATACACATTTGAAAGATAGTATAGATGATAAATATTATCTTATAGATTATTCCATATATATATATACTCATAGTTTTCCATTGATCGAAAAGCTCCCCCACCAAAGGTATCATACGCCAGGTTTCGACGATAAAGTATCATATTCTTTAAGTCGTTTGCCTCAGCAGGGCCATTCCTTCGAGAGGAAAATATTAGGAGGTGTACTTACACGTTTGAAAGATAGTAGAGGTTCGAAGGCTGGTCGGAAAAAAGATTCCTCGGTTTGCTCGTACAGGCAAAATACGCTTGGATCGAGTATACGATGGCTTAACCCATCTACCCTCTGGAGCGAATAATATCGTGCATCCACGGCACAGGCGATCGCCTCGCGCACAGGCCCGTCCACTGGCGCGTGAAAAATATGTTTCTTCGAATAGACCTGCGTGGAATTAGCCCTTTGGAGCACAATGCTTTTATCGTGGCCTCCTCCATCTCAAAGGAACCGAGCCTCGAATAATTATCACTCTTGCCCGGACCTCCAATTAGTTGTGACGTCATCGTTAATTAAAATATTGCGCGTGAATTGT